>CM053599.1:5226162-5274743 GCA_028646575.1 Pseudocheirus occidentalis
AGAATCATGACTGGAATGGAATTGGGGGAGATCGTAAGGGGAAAGTGAGGATCTGTTGCTGCTGCTACTGATGCTATCCATACATCCGATCTGTGCTTAGAACAGAATTAGAGACAGTTGCAGCCATGGCATTTTCATGAATGGATTTCCACTTTCCTCATAAGGGAATATGAACCAGTCATTCCTTGGGAAAGCACTTTTCAGGTTCAGTTTCCCCATGTAGACTTTCTAAATAAGGGAGTTATTATAAGCAAATTGATTTACAAATGTTAAAGTGCTATATAACATAAGATATTGTTCCGTGCTCAACATAACTTTCCTAAAGAAAGTATTCTGTTGAGTTACTACATGAACCTGAAATACTGAAACCCCAGCAAAAATATTCAAAATTATTACAAGGAACTAGAAATTATCTCTGTAACAATATGACACAAAGCCTAAGTAGATGATGTCACTCTGAATTAGATGGCTCTAATCTGGGACGATGTTATCATTGTAACTGCTCAGGCAATCAACAGCTGTTAAGCACTTACTGTGTGTGAGGCTGAGCTTTGTGCTAAGGATAAAGGATACAAAAAAGACAAAAGACAGTCCTTGTCCTTGTTAAGAGAAGTGATGTGCGAATGTCTTTGAACAGTCAATATCTGTGCAGGGCGAAGGGGAAATAATTGAGAGGAGGGATGCATGAGAGGTAAGTAGGCCTACTAAAGGTTTCCTAAAAGGGTAGGAGTTTAGTTGAGATTTGAAGGAGCCCAGGGAAGCCAAGAGGTGAAGAGAAGGAGGGAGAACATTCCAGGAAGAAGGAAGGACCAGTGAAAAAAGATATGTCTTTTTTGAGGAACAGCAAAAAGGAAACAGTGTCACTGGGTTGAAGAGCAGATGGAGTAGGAAGATGTAAGGTGTAAAAAGACTGAAAAGGCAGGGAACAGCTTAAAAAGGGTCTTGAATGTCAAACAGAGGATTTTATATTTGATCCTGCAAGTGACAGCAAATCTCTTGGGTTTATTGAATAGGGGAGGGAAATGGTCAGATCTATACTTTAGAAAGATCACTCTAGGGGCAGCTAGGTGGCACAGTAAATAGAGCACCAGTCCTATAGTCAGGAGGATCTGAGTTCAGATTTGGCCTCAGATACTTGACTCACTTACTAGTGATACGACCTTGGGCAAGTCACCTAACCCCAACTGCCTTGCCTTTCCCCCTCCAAAAACAAAAAAAAAAAAGATCACTTTGAATGGAGGATGGACTGGAGTGGGGAGAGACTTGTGGTAAGATGATTTGGTAGACTGTATTATAATAAATCAGGCATAAAGGGATGAAATCCTACATCAGAGTGTCAGAGGACAGAGTACTGTATGGCAGAGGGGTTACAAAGAGAGCATCCACAAACCTTGGCAACTGATTGGATGTGTAGAATCAAGAAAGAACCTAGTTTGTGAACTTGGGAGGATAGTGGTATCCTCAACAGTACTAGGCAAATTAAGAAGAGAGTAGGATTTGAGGAGAAAGTTAATGTGTTCCATTATAGACACGTTGAGTTTAAGTTCTCTATAGGGCATCCAGTTCTAAATGTCAACTAGGCAGTTAGAGATGCTTGGCTGAAGGTTAGCAGAGAGCTTGAGGCTGGGTAGGTAGCTTTGGGATCACATCTTACTATTAGAAACGTGAAGTCTCAAGCACAATATACAGGAATTACGACATAGAACAAGTCAACCTTGAAAACTCCAACGTGTGTTGGTTTGTTTCAAATTGCTAGAATCCTGGAAATCTAGCTGAAGGAAACATAAATTATTGGTAGAAACATTTCACTCAGCATAGAAAACTCCTATACAACTTCAGAGCAACAAGCCAATATTTAAGGATCTGAATTGTATTGGCTTTCTCCATCATGTTCAGATACTTGGAAGTCATGGGAAGAAATCTCATAGCAGCTCTGACAACCTAAGAGTCTGAATAGAATACCTTATTCAAACAAAGAGTGACCAATCCATCTAGAAAGCTTCAATTTGTGTTGTATTGCTCTAGGCAGGCAGTGGGGCAGCCAGGTGGTACATTGAATAGAGTACTGGGATTGGCATTAGGAAGACTGTCTTCATTAGTTCAAATCTGGCCTGAGACCATGGCAACACAGAGAGTCAGACATGACTGAGAATGACTCAACAACTACAGCTAGGTAGAATTATCTGCATCCAACTAAAAGGATCTCGGGTTGTTTTTTTAGTCTACTAGTAGGCTAAGAGTCTACATAGAAATCACTTCTACAATAACATTGCCAAAATCTACCGAGGGACTCTCAAATTATTTTGGACTGCTACCCAAAAATACACAAGTTTTCATGATATTCAAAATAAAGCTTCTAGGTATTTTATGTCCTTGTCATATTTTGTTTCTTGGTTCCACATTGACTTTTCTCCCTTGGTTCTCACTGCCCTGCCCTGTCCTGTTTTAGCTGCGGTCACTTAGTATCAATATAGATGTTGACTTCATTTGAATGATCTTCAGATGATCTTCTCAGATTCTTTATAAAATATTGTGACTCTTTCAAACTTTGAAATATTTACTGGCCCATAATTCACCGTGGTCCATCCTCTTTACATTTGCTTAGTAGGAGCACTATTGGGCAAGACATTAAAGTATATTGTGTAATAATGTTTCTTGTTGTCTGTAGGTACTCAAAAAAATTAACTCTTTGATTTTCTTTTTGGTTTTTTGGAGGGTAAAAGCAAGTCAGTTGGGGTTAAGTGACTTCCCCAAGGTCACACCGCTAGTAAGTGTTAAGTGTCTAAGGCTGGATTTGAACTCAGGTGCTCCTGACTCCAGGGCTGGTGCTCTGTTCACTGGGCCACCTAGCCACCCCTTTTGATTTTCTTTTGAAGGAGAAGCTAGGAATCAACCGTCTATTGATCTCATTATCATTGACTTACATCTTCCGGTTTCCTTTGCACTGACGTTGTTGTTGTTATGTCCCTCAGTTTCCCTAGTACCGCTTTCACTCTTTGGTCATCATAGGACAAATGTCTCACATTTAGATTACCAACAATTAATTTGCATTTCAGTAGTCTAAGGTTAAAAATCACAATACTGCCTCTTTGCTCCCTTTAATGATCTACAGTCAACATTGGTCTTAGTATCTTCTGCCATCTTTCTCCCATTGTACCACCATCACAGAGAGAAGTGGAGTGGAATGCAATAGGATTGGAAACCCTTTGAGATTTGTATCAGTTACAGGCTTGATGTGTTCCTAGAGACATTTTGATGCCCTTCCAGTTTTGTAGAACTTATTTGAGCTTTCACTCTGTAGACAAAGACTTCACTAATTCAGTTACCCCCAGCTTAGAATCAGTCCTTACAATCAGACTTTTGGGTGAGTTGGGTAGTAGTTCAGTATATCGTTGACCATTAATTGGACTCAAAAGAGGCTGTGGTTCCTTCCAATTCTAAACTTCTGTGATTGAGTGTCTCTGAATCTACCTGAATCCATCAGAGTCTCTCTCACCTTTTCTGCCCAGATAATTTCTTTGAGGGGAGGGGAATCTAGTTCCACACACATTTTCAGCCCCTTTTAAGACTCACTGATAAAAGCCTTCTCACCACTGATCTTTCAAAGCTAAAGCTTCTTCAACTTTTCTTGACTCCTACACCTGGGCACCTTATCAGTGTCTGCTGGGGACAGGGGAGGGACTTTTCTGGGAGGAAGCCTACACACAGTGGGGTGACCTGAAAACCACAGAATTCTCCACTCCTGGTGATGTGGGGATTAGTCATTGACTTTCTAAAAGTTCTCTTGTCAGTGTACTAGCTGTTTTAAGAGACAATACTTACTATCCTTTGCTCCCTAAAAATTCTTAGTCATCGATTAGTCAGACCATTCCAAAATCAGAAAGGAAAGATTGCCTCCAGCTTTCTTACATATTTTGTACAGTCTCCCAAGTAAACTGTTTGAGGTCATATACCTTTTGGCTTTTGTGCCTGAGTCTACACCCACAACCACTGTATGGGCCAAACAAGCTTTAGCTGATTATTGGAACTGAAAATTCTTATGAAGGCTGATGTGGCTGTGTGGAGACATTCAGTTTATGCCAGACTAAGAATTTCATGCATGATGCCATTTGCTCTTTTCTAGGAAGAGCACATTCCAGGTACATTTTCCTCTCGTCATTTCAATTTTTGAAATCTACTTCATTTCTCTGCCCTGACTTGCTTTTTCTTAGTTAAACCTCCCATGGCTCCTGTTTTTCTCATCCTCTCAGCTGAGAACCTTGTCTCATCATTTTACAGAAAAGAAATGGAGGGCATTGATGACAGTGTCCCTTCCTTCCCCACTTCCACATCTCATATCACTTGAATTCCTCCCGCCACATCTCCTCCTTCATCTCTGCCTCACACAAAGGAGTGGGGAAAAGCCTTGAGGCCTTTGCTCCTCACCAAGGCAACCTCTCCTCTATCTGGACAATGGACCCTTTCCCATCCTATCTCCTCCAACAGATGGGCCCCCATCTCATCCTCACTCCCTTATTTATCTTCAATTTCTCTCTGGCTATTGGCTCCTCTCCCTGCTGCCTACAAATAGATTTATCTCTATCCATCTTCAAAAAACCCCTTCACTTAATCCTTCCACCCCCACTCACATTCCTCCCGTATCTCTTCTGCCCTTTATCCCAGACTCCTCTAGAAAGCTGCCTGTAACCGGTGCCTTCACTTCCTCTCTTCTCACTCTCTTCTTAGCCCCTTATCATCTGACTCTCAATCTCATCATTCTACCCAAACTGCTCTCTCCAAAGGGACCAATGATTTCCTCATTGTCTAGATCCACAGCCTTTCCTCATTCCTCATCCTTCTTGACTTCTCTGTAGACCTTGACACAGCCAGTCACTCTCTCCTTCTTAACCTTAACACTCTTCTCTCTAGGTTTTAGGGACACCATTCTCTCCTGGTTCTTTTCCAACCTATCTGGCCACTCCTCTCCTGAGTTCCTTTGCTGAGTTCTCCTCTGGATCACTCTGTTTAACCATAGGGGTCCCACAGGGCTCTGGCCTGGGCTGTCTCTCTTCTTGGCTACTTCACTTAATGATTTCAAGGGCTCCCATGGATGTAATTATCTGATGATTCTCAAGTCTACCTATCCAACCCCAACCTTTCTGCTGACCTCCATTCTCCCATTCCCAATGGTCTCTGAGACATCTTCAGCTGCACATGCAGTAGACATCTTAAAGTCGATGTGTCCAAAACCAAGCACAATATCTTTGCTGCTAACCCCCACCCCACCTACACCTTCCTCTTGGTTTCCCAATCGAGCTCTTTTCCTCAACCCCTCACTCTTCCTTACCTCCTACTCCACATCCAATCTCTTTCCAAGTCTGTTGATTTGACCTTTGCATTATTTCTCAAATACACCCCCTTCTTTCCTCCGATACTGCCCCCACAGTGGTGAAGGCCCTCATTACCCCACACCTGGACTATTGTAATACCTGCTGGGGGGTGAGGTAGGTGGTGCTGCCTCAAGGTTTTCCCCACTCCAGTACATCCTCTCAGCTGTCACACTGATTTTCCTAAACTGCTGATCTAATCATGTCACCATCCTACTCAATAAACTCCAGGGGCTCCCTATTAGCTCCAGAATTAAGCACAGAATCCTCTGTTTGGCGTTCAAAGTTCTTCATAACCTAGACCCCTCCTTCCTTTCCCTTTTCTTACACCTCATTGTCCAACACGTATCCTTCACTCCAATGATCCTGGCTTGCTGGCTGTTCTTTGAGCAAGTTACTTCATTTCTCAGCCCTGGGCAGTCCTTTTCCTGGCTCTCCCTTGGGAGAGCCAAATATGCTCTAGAATATTTGGAATCCTCTCCTTCCTCGTTTCTGCCTCTTGGCTTCTCTGGCTTCTTTCTAATTCCAGCTAGGATTCTTCCTCCTCTAGGGAGGCCTTCCCAATTCCCTGCCAATGCCAGCTTCTTCCCTCTGTGGATTATTTCATATTTAATCTTGCATATAGCTGGTGTGTACCATTGACTTTCCTGCCCCCCCTTAATTCTAGGTCTTCCTTCTGTTAACGATTTCCTCTTTATCCCATAGATAGCTGCTTTGCATGCATTTGTTTACTTGTTGTCTTCCCTGTTAGATTGTCAGCTCCTGGAGGGCAGGGATTATCTTTGGCCTCACTTTGGCCTCACTGTTTTAGTGCTGCCTGGCATGCAGTTGGCTCTTCATAAGTGGTTATTGACCGATTAAGATGACTCAGAAGCAATCCTGCATTTCAGATGTCCTTTCCATTCTCAGAATGACTGGGGCAATAATTGCCCTTTCCAGCTTGGCTGAGCTTTCATTTGATCAACAAGCATTAAATACTTACTAAGCCCTCACCTCGTGTAAACCCTGGGAGGTTAGCTCCTTTTAACATCCTGATGGGTCTAACCTTGCAAAAGGTAGAGCTGAAAAGGGACTTTAGATTACAGTTTGAAGCCTCATCTTGCAGAAGAGAAAAGAAGTTATTTGCCCCAGTTCAGAATTGGACCCAGCTCATCTGACACCGATTCCACCCCACACTCTTCCTCCTACACCTCTTTGGCTCCCTAGACTCATCCAACCCAACATGGAATATCCAAGGAACATCTGGGCCTCAGTGCTTGCTGGTGCTTTTTACTCTCTCATTTCTAAGGGCTAGAGGAACTAGATTAGAAACAAACAGCTAAACCTCATTCCCAGGTGAGCTTTGCTCCTAACCTCATTGGTTGGGAGAGTTGTTGTTACCTTTGCTGCACTGTGGGAGAGGTGAGGGGGTGGCTGGAGGGGGGAGGGAGGGAAGTGATGAATGCCAGTGACAATGAGAAAGGGATTGAGGAGAAGATAGCGGAATGATTAATCATAGATTGTGGATGGAGTAGCTCCTTATAGATCCTGCCTCCTATGAGAAAGCTGGCATCCTTCTGAGTTCAAATGAGTGTGATTTCATCATTGTGACTTTTCAGAGGTACTGAACTCAGATAGTCCGCACTCTGCAAGAAATCTCTGACTCCTCTCTGCTCCCTTACCCCCCCCCCCCAAAGAATGAGAAAACAGAAAAGAAAGCACCTTCATCTGGAGATCAACTTTCCAATGACATAGACCCCTGCAATTAGCTTAGCTGTTTCTCTGAAACATGCTCTGTCTGTCCACAGGCCAAGCTTTTCTGCCTTGGTAATATCCACCCACATGGTTTCTGTCAGCCTAGATTTGGAAAGCTTTCAAATGTTCTACAATGACCAGAAAAGATAAAGGAAAATAACCCCACAAGGCCTCTGGATTGAGATCAGTTCCTTGGCCAGTCTTGACTTGTGAGGACTGACAATGAAGCATTCCTCCTATTCCGTGTGTGTGTATGTGTGTGTGTATGGGAGTATATGTGCATGTGTGTATGTGTATGTATGTGTGTATATGTATGTGTATTTATGTGTGTATGTGTATATGTGTGTGTGTGAGTGTACGAGACATGATTGGAGGGGCATTATTGGTCAGTGATTTAAAAATAAAAATTAATACAAATTTTGAAAGAATCCAAGGTCAACTTCACACTATGTTGAGACAGCAGAACAGGGTGCTGGTACAGGAAACCACAGCTTGGGTCGATGAGTGGATCAACAAGCTGCCTGCAGGGCAGCTAAGTGTCTTAATGTATAGAGTGCTAACTCTGGAAATGGCAAGATCTGAGTTCAAATCTGCCTTCAGACACTCACTAGTGTGATCCTGGGCAAGTTGCTTAACCTCTATGTGCCTCATTTTCTTCATCTGTAAAATGAAAATAATGGCCTCTCCCTTTCAGAGTCTTGTGAGAATCAAATGAGGTAGTGCTCTTAAAGTGCTGAACACGGTAACCTAGCTGTAGTAAGTCCTATGCTATCACTAGCTATTATTGGGGCTGTTATTAATGTTACCACTAAACGATTACTATGGACCAAGCTCTGTGCTCTTTTGGCTACACACAAAAAAATAGCAAAAACAGTCACTGCCCACAAGGAACTTACAATCTAATGTGGAAGACAACATGTAGATAAATAGGTTCAAAGGTTGTCTTGGCTACGGGAATGATTTCTTTCCAATCTGGAAGATAGATTAGATTGCTTTTATCTTAAAATCTCAACACTCAGTACAGTGCCTAGAACACCCTAAGCATTTAATAACACTCCTTTCTGTGATATCATAAGTATATTAGGGAAACACTGAAAAATTTACCTGTCAGGTATAAGGGATATGGATAAGGGATTCCTGCTCTCTTTTAAATTTTGGCTGCATTAGTTTTGTTTGTGCAAAAACTTAATTTCATGTAATCAAAATTATCCCTTTTATTTCATGTGATCCTTAGTCTCTTATTTGGTTAGAAATGTTTTTCTTTCCATTGATTCCTTTAATATACTTGACCTTTTGTCCTTCCAGATGAATTTTGCTATTATTCATTTGTTTATCTAAATATTATAAGCCAAGCTGTCTACAAAACTAAATCCTTAGAAAAGTTATAAAAGGCCATTGTGTGGAGTAATGAGAAGAACTGATCTGAGAGGATGTAAATTCTAGTGATGCCTTTGCTAGTGATACACTCTCCAATGAATTAGTCATTTTTCTTGGCCTCAGTTTTCTCATCAAATATAATTTCCTTAAAACAGAGTCTTTGTTTTCTTCATCTTTCTATCTCCAGCATCTATCACAGTGCCTGGCACACAGAAGCTACATTGAACAAATGCCTGTTTAGTATGATGGGAAGGTTTGGGAGTGGGGTTAAGGTAAGGTATAATGACATGACAGTGATGTGGGAAAGGAGGTATCAATAAGACCTCAAAAAATGATGTTAGAAGATGAACAGAAATCAGGAAGGCACTGAGCAAGGATCTCAAGAAGCATGAAGCCTTAAGTTCATAGTCCAGAGGGTTTAAATTGTTAGAAAGTCCCATTTAGATTGTGTGGTGAGTCCTTAGAACTGGTAAAGTTTCTTCTTGATACCTCATACATTAAAGAACACCAGCTCACAAGACCATAGAGCCCCAGGTGGGTTCCTTGAGGAGGTCTAAGCACATCTAATAGTGACCCTGGGTATCAAGGATCAGTGATCTTCTTTCATAGTCAAACCCTGGGGTTGCAGCTGGGGGTTCATTTCTTTGGATACCTTGAAAGAGGTTTGCATATCTCTCCTACCTCCTTCAGCATAAAGAATGAAGACACAGAAGCTTCTCAAGTAATTAAATTAGCTACCCTGTCCCTCCTGAATTTTGGCAAGCCTCAATATCAGAAACTACAATTATATGACACCTCCTTTGCTTGGGTATTAAACATCTGATTCTTGATCTACATGGAGCTGTTTTGAGGGAATGGAGTTAGGCTACTTGTAAACTCAGGGGGGAAAAATTATGAAAGTTGTACTCATAGAAAAGACTTTCTATTCACTCCCTCTTTCATACCTGACCAAGGATATCTCAAAATAGGAAATGGGCCATTAGAACTAAATTAAGCCCAACTCTCACCTTGCAAATGAAGAAACTGTGATACCAGACTGTGGACTCCAAACTAGCATACACATTTCCACTGGGCCATACAGAGATTCATCTGTTGCATTTGATGAATGATCCCTGCATTTAAAATTTTCTTCTCAACTTTGCAGTGTGAATTGTGGGCTGGCCAATATTTAGTCTTCTATAAAAATGAACATGTCTGGGTTAAACTGCACCAGGTTACCACAGTCAAATGTGCTAGGTTTACACAGCTGTCCAATGGTGGTGACTGGGGAATATTGTATCTTCCTTTCCTGAGACTTATCCCATGGAAAGAAGAGGGTCACTGCCTGATGCAAGTGGTGATTTGGAGGTGATCCTGAGGACCCTTGAGCCACAATTCTTTTACATACTCTTCTTCCCCTTTTTCCTTTAGGGAAGTTGCCTCATTTGTGATGCACAAATGGTGACCTCAAACTATATTATAAAGTGGTAATTATCAAAACAATTTGGTACTGGCAAACAAAGAGAGTCGTGCATCAGCGGAATAGATTAGGTCCACAATATGTAATAGTAAATGACCATATTCATTTAATGTTTGATAAACACCCAAATTCAAGATTTGGGGACAAGAACTCACCATTTGATAAAAATTGCTGGGAAAACTGGAAAACAGTTTGGCAGAAACTAGGTATAGACCAACATCTTGCACTATATACCAAGATAAGGTGAAAATGGATAAATGACTTAGACATAAAAGGTAATATCATAGTTAAATTAGGGGATCATGGAAAAACGGACCTGGCAGGCCCATGGATCAGGGAAGAGTTGATGACCAAATAAGAAATAAAGGGGATTATGGGAAGTAAAATAGATAATTTTTCTTGCATAAAATTAAAAAGCTTTTGCTTGAACAAAACCAATGTATTGAAAATTAGATGGAAAACAGAAAAATGGTAGGGGAAATTGCAGCAAATTTCTCTAATAAAGAACTTATTTCTCAAATATGTAGGGAATTGAGCCAAAAGTATTTTTAAAAAGGGAGCCACTCTTCAGTTGGTAGGTGGTCAAAGGATATGAACAAGCAGTTTAAGAAAAAGAAAGCAAAGTGTCATTAGGCTCATGGGAAAATGGTCTAAGTCACAATCGATTAGAGAAATGCCAATTAGAAAACTCTGGAGTACCACCTCACACCTATCAGGTTGGCAAATATGACAGAAAAGGAAAATGACAAATGCTAGGAGGAACATGGAAAAATTGGGACACCAATGCACTGTTGGGGTTGTGGACTAGTCCAACCATCCTGTAGAGCAATTTGGAACTGGAGCAAAGGGCTATAAAACTGTGCATACCCTTTGATCCAGCAATACTACTTCTAGGTCTGTATCCCAGAAAGATCCAAGAAAAGGGAAAAAGGACCTGTTTGTACAAGAATATTAATAGCAGCTCTTTTTGTGGTGGTAAAGAATGGGAAATTGAAGGGATGCTATCATTTGGGGAATGGCTGGAGAAGCTGTGATCTCTGATTCTGATGGAATGCTAGTGTTCTATAAGAAATAACCAGCAGGATGTTTTTTCCCAGAGGAATCTGGGTATTTTAGATTTTAGTATTTTTATTTATTTTTTTAGTATTTTAGATTGTGACTAATTGGGAAATAAGATCCCTCCAATTCTCCAGAATTAACCAAGAAAGCATATAGCATAGGGGATGTGCTTCTCCTTATCCCTATCTTCAGAAGGAGGGAGCAAGCTGCCTCTTAAACAGAATGTAAGATTGAGAGTCTTCAAAACTCACTTTTAGTGCGTCCCTGGACAGGTGCCCTCACCTCCCTTTTCTTGTATGTAGAGGGCTGGTAGAGTATGGTCTCTAAAGACTTTCCCAGCTAAATCTATTAGGTCAGCCCCAGAGACAGCATTCAGTGGGGAGCAGGATGCCAGAGCTCAAATCCTAGGGACTGACAAATGGTCTTTCTTTTGGATGAGTGAATTCTCAGGAGGAGGGGAGGAAGGAGGGATAATTTTGGAACATATGGCACTTGTTGTGAGAGCAGACCTGGATAGAAGCAATGAAGGAGCAAGGATCTCTGGGATAGGCAAGCATCAGCACGAGAAGCCTGGTGCTGGGCAGAAGATAGCTAAATTAACCAATCACCCAATAAGCATTTATTAGGCACCTAATATGTGTTAGGCACTGGGCTTGATGATGGAGACAAGCTGGGAGAGGACTGAAGATGTACTGTCTCCATCAAAGCATCTGCCTTTCAACATTTCTGCTGGAAATCCCACAGAAAATAAGGGGACAAAACAGTAAGAAGAGCCCTGACCTAGGAGGAGGGGCCTGACTTGCAGTCCCGCTGGTTTCCATAGGCACAACCCAGAAGTCTCAACCCTAGGACAACCAATAACCCCCAACTACACTAGTGGGGGGTCGTGGGTCACAACAGAAATTGGCAGGGTATCAACTGACTCCATCCCTTCAGGTAAAGTGGAGGGCACACTGCCTTCTATCACAAGTTGAAAGCTGAACCATGAAGCTGTTCATATCCCTGAAAGCAAAAGTTAATGACAAACACATCAGGAGAGTGCCTGGAAAGGACAAAACTGTTCCCAAACATGGGCTTGCAGAACATCACTCCATCCAAGCAGTGCTAGGCTGGCATCCCTCCACACTCGGCTCTGTTTGCACCAAAAGAAGAGAAAGAATTGGGAGAGCCCCGAGGAAGCGTTGCCATCTTCCCACATCATCTCTGAGCCATACTTACCTCCTTTCAGCAGCCATATTGGTTCTCATCCGTGTCCTCCTGCCAATGTTGGTGAGGCTAGCAGAAGGGAGGGGAGCTCTGCCATAGCTTTCCTGGAGACACCTGGATAGATAAAGAAACCCAAAGCAAGGGGAGGCAGGAGGAGAGAGGAGGAATGGAATGATGGTGCTTTCACACAAAGCATGCTCTCTCTCTCCCTCTCTCTCTCTCTCTCTCTCTCTCTCTCTCTCTCTCTCTCTCTGTCTCTCTGTCTCTCTCTCACTCTCTCTCTCTGTCTCTGTCTCTGTCTCTCTCTGTCTCTGTCTCCCTCTGTCTCTATCTCTCTCTGTCTCTGTCTCTGTCCCTCTCACTCTCTGTCTCTCTCTCACTCTCCCTCCCTTCCTCCCTTCCCCCCTCTCCCTCTTTCTCTCTCCTTCTCTTGGTCTCTCTGTCACTATCTGTCTCTGCCTCTGCCTTTCTGTCTGTCTCTGTCTCTGTCTCCCTGTCTCTGTCTCTGTCTCTGTCTCTCTCCAGGCTTGTCACAGCAGGGGCAAAAGAAGTAAGTCTGAATGGCCACATGTTAGGGCTGTTGTGGAGATTGGACTGGCTCAGACAATCATAGCATTAGGGCTTGCTGGAACATTGGGGCTGGGGTGCAAATCCATTTTACGGATGAGAACACTGAGCCTCAGAGATGTTAAAGCTCACATAAGTCTTTAGTAAAAGAGGTGAATGTCCTTTCCTCCATACTGCACTGCTTCTCAATTCACCCACAGAGGTTTCTTCCAGTGGTCTGGAAGTGGGAGTCAGAGGACCTAGGTTTAAATCCTACTTTTGCCTTTTATTGCCTTAGGCAAGTCAATTAATAGCTCTGGGACTCAGTTTCCTCTGAGATCAAAGGAAGGACTTAGTCTAGCCAGTCTCTAAGGTTCCATCCATTTATGGTCCCGTGACCTCATTTATAGTTTGCATTATTCACTGCTTGGTTTGGCTGACTGTAGAGTCCTCAAATATCCCTCCTCCTTCCCCATCCACCCTGGTTTCTTGCCCCTGTTTACACCCAGCAGGATCTCTTATCCTCGGGGCCCTTGATAAGATATCCCGTCTGAGGCAGCTGAGCTGGACTGAAATCCCATCCAAACTGACCTGAACCAGAATCCCAGGCAGGAGGCAGAAGTCAGCTGGAGGCTGATGACCTGAAGTGCATTTGGAACATCAAGTTTCCTGTTCAGTGGGTGATTTTGTGACTGACTATTGGAGCCTCTCTGCAGGACAAAGAACATTGCCCTGAAGAATACCTTTCTAACTCCCAAGTGATGTGGCTAGACCTGGGACCTGGGACCTGGGACCTGGGACCTGGGACCTGGGACCTAGGGCTGACAATATGTCTTTTCCCTTTCAGTGAGAGTCCCCAAGCATTCAGAGAGGAGGGAGAGTGCTAACCAAACAGAATAGGGAGCCAATGAGTGCCCCCAGGAGGATGGGTCTGAAACTGATCACCAATTCCAACCTAGGGAAGACATAGAAAAGGAAGATGTGATAGGAATCCAAGGAGGACATGGAAAGTGCCCTGGGATCACAGAGACAGACATCTTAAAGCTACCCAATGTCTCTCCTGTCCTAGTATGTGGCCATGGAGGAACAGAGTTAAGAAATGCAAGTAACCTTAGGGATCATCTATGCCTACTCCTGCCCATTATACAGAGAAGCAAACTGAGACTCACACAGGGTGGGGGCATCAGACTTGCAGGTATGATAGCTTCAAGTGCCAGGTGTATCACATACTTGTTGAGTGACTTTGTGTGTGACACTTAACTTCCCCTAAGACTCAGTTTCTTTATCTGAAAAATGGGGCCAATGCTATTTTTACTATTTAGAATTATAGGTGAAAATCTTCCATTCAACCCTCTCAATTTACAGAAGGGGAAAATGAGACTTGAACAGATTGAGCTACTTGGCTAAGATCATGCAAATGATGAACATTGGTTGTAGGACTTGGACCCAGGACTTCTGACTGTAAGCAGGGTTTGGGGGTCTTTCCTACTTACTGATGCCTCATTTACTATGCTGTTGGGAGAACTCAGTGAGACCTATTGTAAGTGAAATGCATTGTAATTAGTCCTCAGGGAAGCTTGGCCATCTCGCACCCAGTGGGACCCTGGGGGTGCTCAAAGGCAGTTGGGAGCAGAACACTGACCTGGGAGTGTTGTCAGAAAGAAAAAGCAATGCCAGCAGGGGCATGACACCACCTCCTTGCAGTCCCCCATGTTCCCAGGTCACTGTCTCTTTTCCTCCCATTCCCCCAAAGCTAGGTACCAGTCAGGTCTCATCCTACAAGCCCTTCTCTATTCATGTGGCCCCACCACTGCTCAGGTCCCCTCCTCCCAACTGCAGAAGCAGTTTCCTAATTGTTGCCCTTGCAATGAAATTCCTTCGATGTCATTACTGAGAGTAGTTAAGGAGCTCTGAGTTCAAATCCTGCCTCAGACACTAGTTGTGTGACTCTTGACAAGTCTCCTTGTCTCTGTCTGCCTCGGTTTCTTCAGCTGTAGAATGAGGAGAATAGCACCTACCTCCCAGGGTTGTTGTGAGGCTCGAATGGTCTACAATTTAGGAAGTGCTTAGCTCAGTGTCTGGCATACAGTAGGTGCTTACTAAATGCTTGTTTCCTTCCAGCCTCATCATTGCCTTCTCCCCCCCCCCACTCTCTCTGTTCCTCACACATGGTGCTGCCCCTCTTAGGCAGCCTTTGCCCTGGCTATCCCACACGTCTGGGAGACTCCCCCTCCTCTTCCTTTAAGGCACCATCCCAACTCTGTCCTCTTCATGTAGCCATTCATGATCCCCCCAGACAATAGTGCGGGCTCTCCCTCCCTATCAGCCTTCCATTCACCTCCTTTTATAGTTATTTCTGTCTCTCCTCTATTATATTATACACACCTGGACAAGTACTTGACTTCTCCATTAAAATATGAGCTCCTTGAAGGCAGGTCCTGTTTGACTTTTGTCCTTGTATCCCCAGTACCTGCGTATTAACTAACATACACAGTAGGTGATTAATAAATGTGTATTGATGAAATGAGTCTTACTTCAGCCTTTCTCATTCATCCTTCACACCCTGAGCAGACTCATCTATCCACAGAGGTCTGCACATGCTGCTCTATTCCATATCCTACCATAGTTTCCTATTAAACCAGCCACTCAGTGAACACACACACACACACACACACACACACACACACACACACACACACACACACACAGTTTGTCCCACTTTCTTTCCAGCCATCCCCAATTACCAAATAACTTGCCTTTCTATTGCTCATTCAGGGTTATGGAGAGCTTTTCTTATCTCATTAGGTCCTCACAACAGACCTTGGAGCTATCATCACCCCTAGTTTAGAGAAGAGGAGACTGAGAATTACAGGCACTGAATGACCTAGGCTGGGTCATGGAACCCATACACACCCAAGGCAGGATCCGATCATGGATTTTCTTGAATCCAAGTTCAGCACTTTAGCTCAGAGGCACCCAGCTGCTAAAGGGAAAGGATGAGGAAGAAACTTAAATTTGGAATTCCCCAGAGTATGTGAGATAGTGTCATGAGCAGTCCCAGAGCCAGAATCTTCATCTCCCTGACTCTATGACCTCCCCTTCCCTATTGTTTCTAGGAGCAGGAATGAGAAGAAGAGAGGTCTTTGTCAGTTGTTTTTCCTAATTACCCCCTCCTCCTTGCTGAGGAAGATTCATGAGAAAAGGAGGATGAAACCCTTTCTCATCATGCTTGGTATCTCTAGGTTTCTGAGATTCTGATCAGGCTGGCCTGCAGCCTGGAAAATGACATAGACACCTGGGCCAGTCCCAGCTAATGATCCTCTTCCCTCAGCAGATGCAGATAAGATGGCTGCATCCCAAGATGGGATCTCTTAGCATCCTGGGATTCGGTTGCCCAGCAGAGACTCCCAGCTAGCCATGCGCTTGCAGGGAAAGGCTGCCTGGGGCTTATGGGCATCAGGACAGGCCCAGGCTGCCTGACATGGCACCCCTCTCTTTCTCTTCTCCATGTACTTTCTGAGGCAACTGAGATGACTTTCTAAGCTGTTGCTAACCCCTGACCCCCAGCTCTAGCCCCAGACCTCTCAGAGGTGTTTGCAAGTGAGTGGGAAGCAATCCCTTCTTCCTTTCCCCCAGTGTTCTGTGAAGCAGATCCCTCTGACATGTGTGCCAATGGGCAGAGAGTGCCAGAGGTTTTCTGAAAAATCCTAGGTTCAAACCTGAGCTCTGAGGCCTACTGTCTATGTGACCTTGAGCAAGGACAGGTTCTCCTGACCTTTGTTTCCTCATCTATAAAATCAATAAGTTAGACCAGATAATTTTCAAGATTCTCTGCAGCTAAAAAAACCCCTATGGTCCTGTCTTTTTTCCCTTCTCGTTATGCAAAGTCCTTACAATCATCCACCAAGTGGAAATATTTTCTGTGCCTAGAAGGTGTCTGGAGGCCTTTGGCTATATGGCTTATGATCAACATGAGACTCATCTGTGGTGTAATAAAGACAGGTAGCACTTTCTATATAGCAAAGACATTTACTTTACATGTGTAGAGCATTGATCCCCACGACAGCCTAATGAAATTATTATCTTATTATCCTCATTTTCCAGGTGAGGAAATAGGTTCCAAGGAATTTTTCTTAGGATTACATAGTTCGCTAAGTGTCTGACATGAAATTTGAAATCAGGTCCTGTTGATTTCATGTCTGATACTTGGAGGAGTATGGTTTGGTTTGGAAGGATCTTGTGCTTGCATCAGCTAGATGAAGGTCTGAAAACCAGCTAAAATGAAGACAACTTTTGGGGAGGCATCACCAGCTGTTAAATAATAAAGAAATCAGAGTCTTGCCTTTTCCTTCTCCCATGGGTGCTAGGTGTTGGAAGGCAAGATTAGGGTCATCCAAAAAGCCAAGGAAGCTATGGAAGAATTCTGAGGAAGGGCATTACCATAAAGCAGGAAGATTGGTACGGCAGCCCTACATAGGATGGATTGGAGGTTAAGGAGAAGATAGTGACATGCTCAAGGCTATTATAATTGTTCAGGCAAGATGGAAATGAGCACCTGACCTATGGAGTGGCAAGGGAAGTAGAGAGAACAGATGGGAGACAGATAACTGAGCCAGTAGTGACAGAGGTTGGTCACTGATGACACTTGGAAGGAAATAGAGGAAGAATCACAAATAATTCCAAGGTTTTGGATGCTCATATTCCTGATGGAAATGGAGAAGCAAGAATTGAGGTAAAGGGGTTGAACTCAGTTTTACAAATAAAGTTTGAGGTCCTGGTTAAGAGTAATGAGTCATGAATCTGGAGCTAGAAGGGTCCTCAGATAAATGGATGGATGAGGGGATAGAGATAGAGGAATGAATAGATACAGACTGATAGATGGGGAGATGATAGATGATAGATAGATGGGTGTATGGATAGCTGATAAGTGATAGAGATGATAGGTAGACAGGTGATCAGGAGAGACAAATGACAGGTACATGGATGAAAGATACTGAGAGACTGATAAAACCTGTGGTAAACACCTACTATGGAAAGACACTATTCTAAGCACCACCAAGGCGATAATACTACAAATCTACAATGTAGGAAATACTACAAGGTGTTCCGTTCCTCCAAGGAGCTTATGTTATAATGGTGGAAGACAAGGGGAACTGGAAAGTGGGGGGAAGCAGTATGTATAGCATGGAGAAAATGAGAGGCCCAGATCTGGGTAAGTCAAAGCCAAAACAGGGGGCTTTCTAGTTGGAGAGCACTCAGAAGTGGAGGGTTCTTAGTTGAGTAAAATGATATAGAGAAATATGAGGACAAGTACTGAAAAGTCTCCAAAGTTCTGGTAGTCGGGGAGACCTTTTAGGTTTCATTCAGTAGGGGGAACAGAAGACTGATTAAATGGCACTGAGGAGAGAGGGTGTGTCATAACAATCAACAAAAAGCAGAACTATTATTTTTAGTTTTATTTTCTTAATTACATATAAAACATTTTTAATGTGTTTAAAAAATTTGAGGTCCAAATTATCTTCTTTCTTTCCATCCCTTACATACCCTTAAGAAGTAAGCAAATTGATTACACCTGTGAAGTCATGTAAAACATATTTCTATATTAGTCATGTTGCAAAAAAAAACACACAGGAAAAAACACCAAGAAAGATAAACTAAAAGTGTGTGATTTGGTCTATATTCAGATTTCATCAGTTCTGTCTCTGAAGGTACATAGTATTTTCCATCATGGGTTCTCTGGAATTATCTTACATCATTGTATTGCTAAGAATAGCTAAGTTTACAGTTGATCATCCTTATAGTGTTGTTGTTAGTGGATATTATGTTCTCATTCTGCTCACTTTACTTTGCATCAGTTCACATAAGTCTTCTCAGGTTTTTCTGGAACCATCCTGTTCATCACTTCTTATAGCAAAACAGTATTCCATCACAATCATCTGCCACAACTTAGTCAGTCATTCCCCAATTGATAAGTATCCCTTCAATTGCCAGTTATTTGCCACATCAAAAAGCTTCTATAAATATTTTGTCCATATCATTTTTCCCTTTTTTTCTTTGATCTCTTTATGATGCAGACATAGTAGTGGTATTGTTGGGTCAAAAAGGTTTGTACAGTTTCATAGCCTTTTGGGAACATTTCCAGATTGCTCTACAGAACGGCTAAATTAGTTTAAAGCTCTGCCAACAGCACATCAGTGCCTTAACTTTTCTGTATCCCCTCCAATATTGATCATTTTCATTGTCTAACATATTAGTCAATCTAACTTACATTCCTTTAATCAATAGTGATTTTGAGCATTTTATCATATGAGTAGAGATAGCTTTGATTTCTTCTGAAAACTATCTGTTCATATCCTTTGTCCATTTATTCATCGGGGAATGACCCATATTCTTGTTGATTTGACTCAGTTCTCCCTCTCTCTCTCTCTCTCTCTCTCTCTCTCTCTCTCTTTCTCCCTCTGTCTCAATGTCATCCCTTCATATTCAACTCATCCTGTGCCCTCTGTCTATATATGCATGTACATACATATGCCCACAATCACACAGACACACACACACACACACACACATATATATATTTATATTGAGACACACCCTCCTATACATAAATATATATATATACTGTATATATATGTATATATATATAATATAATATACACATTCCCTTCAACTATCCTCATAGTGATAAAAGTCTTATGAGTTGCAATTACTATCTTTCCATGTAGGAATGTAAATAGTTCAACTTCAATAAGTTCCTTATAATTTCTTTTCTCTTTTCTTCTTATTTTTTCTTTTTGATGGGGGAAAGGTAGGGCAGTTGGGGTTAAGTAACTTGCCCAAGGTCACATGGCTAGTTTTGTCTTAAGTGTCTGAGGCCAGATTTGAACACAGGTCCTCCTAACTCCAAAGCCAGTACTCTATTCACTGCTCCACCTAGCCACCCCTCTTATGATTTCTTTTTTCTGTTTACTTTCTCATGCTTCTCTTACTTCTTTTAGTTGAAAGTCGAATTTTCTATTCAGCTCTGGTTTTTTAGTCAGGAATGCTTGAAAATCCTCTATTTCATTGAATGACCATATTTTCCCCTGAAACATTATACTCAGTTTTGCTGGGTAGGTGATTCTTTATTTTAGTCCTAGCTCCTTTGACCTCTAGAATATCATATTCGAAGGCCTACAGTCCCTTAATGTAGAAGCAGCCAGGTCTTGTGTTATCCTGATTGTGTTTCCACAGAATTCAAATGGTTTCTTATAGACTGCTTGCAGTATCTTCTCCTTGACCTGGGAACTCTGGAATTTGGCTATAATATTCGTAGGAGTTTTCTTTTGGGGATCACAAGAGGTGATTGGTGAATTCTTTCTATTTCTATTTTGCCTGCTGGTTCCAGAATATCAGGGCAATTTTGCTTGATAATTTCTTGAAAGATGGTGTCTAGGCTCTTTTATTGATCATGGTTTTCAGGTAGTCCAATAATTTTTAAATTATCTCTCCTGGATCTATTTTCCAGGTCAGTGGTTTTTTCAATGAGATATTTCACATTGCCTTCTATTTTTTTATTTGTTTGGATCTGTTTTATAGCATCTTGATTTCTCATAAAGTCATTAGCTTCCAATTGCTCCAATCTAATTTTGAAGAAATTATTGTCTTCAGTGAGTTTTTGAAATTCTTTTTCCATCTGGCAAATTTGATTTTTTAAGGCATTCTTTGCCTCACTGGATTTTTGGGTCTCTTTTGCCATTTGAGTTAGTCTATTTTTTAAGATGTTATTTTCTTCAACATTTTTGGGTCTCCTTTAGCAGGCTGTTGACTCACTTTTCATAATTTTCTTGCACAATTCTCATTTATCTTCCCAATTTTTCCTCCATGTCTTACTCGATTTTCAGAATCCATCTTGAGCTCTTCCATGGCTATAAACAGTTCATATTTTTCTTGGAAGCTTTTGATGCAGGAGTTCTGACTTTGTTGACTTCCTCCCATTCTGTGCTTTGATCCTTTTTGTTTCTGAAAAAGGATTCTATGATCTGTTTGTGCTTCCTCTGTTTGCGCATATTGGAAGCCAATTACTTGACTTTTCATCTCTTTGCCATGGTAGAACTCTGCTTTCAGAATGGAGAGAGCTTTGTTCCAAATCACTGGAGTTTTTGCAGCCGCCAGAGCTATTGGGAGGGCTCCCTCTCTAAGCTCCCACAAGCTCTGGCATACTGGCCACATATCCCAGGACCACTACCCAAGACTGTGATCCAGACCCAAGGAGGTCAAATTAAAAGCAATTACCCTCTGAATGGTTGTTTGGTCCCCCTATGATCTGCAGGCCTGGAGCTCTGAAAGCATCTATGAGACAGCAGCTGCAGCCACCACTGTGCCTCAGCCACCTCTCACCCTGGGAACAGGGTCCAGACTGCACTCTTCCATCCCCCCGTTCCAATAGAGTTCCACACTGACCTTTTATTTTATCTTTGGTGTTTATGGGTTGAAAAGTCCGGAAACCACCACAGCTGCTGGTGATTCACTTTCCTGAAGTCTGCTCTGGCCATTGCTGGTTGGGACCACCCTGGGACCAGAACTGAGTGGCTTATGTAGGACTGTACTTGGCTCCCAGCTTGGTGCATTAGACAACTTCATGTCAGCCTGCCAGGCTGCCTTCAGTGGAAGATTTGTTTCTTTCTGTCACTTTGTGGGTTCTGTAGCTCTATAATTTGTTCAGAGTAATTTTTTACATGTATTAGAAGTGCTTGGAGTGGGTGCTCATGCCAAGTTTGTGCTTCTACTCTCAATTTATTTGTTTTTAAATATCCATCCATTTCATTTAGATGGCTAGATTTATTGGCATATAATTGGTTAAAATAATTCTTTGCCTCCCAAAATATCATGTTCCAAGCTTTCTAATCCTTTCAGTGTGGAAGATGCTTGATCTTATATGTGGATCTATATTAGAATTATTTCTTCCTAGCGCTTTGCTATATTTTCTCCTTGACTTGAGAACTCTGGAATTTGCTTATAATATTCCTGGGACTTTTCATTTGGGCATTTCTTCTGGGAAATGGTCAGTGAATTCTTTCAATTTCTATTCTATCCTCTGCTTCTAGAATATCAAGGCAGTTTTCCTTGATAATTTCTTGAAATATGATGTCCAGGCTCTTTCTTTTATTCATGACTTTTAGGTAGTCCAATCATTTTAAATTCTCACTTCTCAATCTATTTTTCATGTCAATCAGAATATGACCAATTAGATATTGGTAGATAGATGCATAATTTGATAAAAGCTAGCTAGATACATAAATTGGTAACTGCTTTATACTTCCAAGTAGATGCATGGTAGCCCTAGAGTTGATGACAAAGTAGAGTTTGAAAATATACAAAGTGGGTTTCAAGGGGGCGGAGCCAAGATGGCAGTGTAGAAGCAGCAAGGATCCACAGCTCCCACCCAGACACCCAAAATACCCATAAAATATAGCCCTAAACAAAATCTATGACTCTCAAACTCATAAAAATACAGAAAACACATCTCTAGCTGAAGGCAGCTCGGCAGCAGGGGCTCATCGTGGCAGGATGGGAGCCAAGGCCAGCCCAGCCTGAAATGGAAACAAGGCCAGGCCAGGCCCCAGGGTGGCCAGGAGGAGCTGATCCAAGCTGAAGCCAGTCTACAAGAGAGAAGATCTACCTCACCTCCTACTCCACATCTAGTAAGGCGTGAAAAACAAGGATTAGAGAAAGTTAGCTCGGCAGGAGGGGCTCATCCCGCAGGCTGGCAGGCCCCAGCAGGCCGGGAGCCGAGACCAGCCCAGCCTGAAAACCAAAACCACAGCCAGACCCCAGGGTGGTCAGGAGGAGCCGAGACTCTCAAGCCGCAGCATGAGTCTACTTCAGAAATCTATTGCACCTGGAGGAAAAAAACACTTTGTATATTTTCTTTTTTCCCAGTACTTCTCTTTTTAATTTTTTTATATATTTGTTTATTTCTTTTAAAGAAATTTGACAATGAAGAGGAGAAAGGTAGGATGTCACTGGCTGGGGCACAAGCATTGAAAGAGGTCCTCTTTTTATTGGCTTAGGGAAATATGTTTGAAGGCATATTGGAAGTAACTGGTTAAGAAGGAGAGACTGAAGATGCATGAGAGATTGGGGAGGACAGTGAAAACGGGGTTTTGCTGAAGCTGGAAAGGGATGGGTTCAATGGAATGGATTTAGTTTTAGCAGGGAGTAGGGATGTGGGGCCATCTTTGTCTTGCAGATAGGAAGGAAGTACGTCAACCACTCAGTCAAGTAGCATCAATTAAACACTCACTATATACCAGGCATTGAGCTAAGTGCTAGGGATTCAAAGAAAGGCAAACATCATTCTATGCTCTCAAGGAGGACACAGTCTGATGAGGGAGATAACATAGAAACAACTATATAGAAACAAGATATATACCAGATAAATTGGATGTAATCTCAGAAGAAAGACTGATAAGGACAACAGTAAAGCGGTCCTTGCAGAAAATGATTCTTTAGTTGAGACTTGAAGGAGGCTGAGATTGAGGAGGAAGAACATCCCAGGTATCAGGGACAGCCAGAGAAGATGCTCAGGGTCTAGAGGCAGGGAGTTCTGTTTGAGGAGTAGCAGGAAATCACTGGATCAAAGAGTATATGGTGAGGTGTAAGGTATAAGAGGACTTTAAAGACAGGGGAAGACTAGGCAATGAAGTCCCCTGATTGCATGAGAAGTTTTATTGCATCCTGGATATAATAGGGAGCTTCTGGAATTTATGGAATAGAATGAAACTGTGGTCATACCTATATATTAAGAAGATCAATTGGACAGATTAGTGGAGGATAGAACCAAAGGAAAGAAGCAAACAAGCATTTATTGAGTGCCTACTATGTGCCAGGCATTGTTCTAGGCACTTAACATACTATCTCACTTAATTCCACAACAACACTGAAAAATAGCTGCTATTATTATCCCCATTTTACAGTTGAGGAAACTCAAGAAAACAGAGGCTAAGGGACTTTCCCAAAGTCATGTAGCTGGGGTCTTAAACTGGATTTGAACTCAGATCTTCCTGACTCCAGGCTCTATCTACTGTACCACCTAACTATCTAAAAAAATAATGAAGGAGGGGAATTTCCAACTATATGACCTCATCCTCATTAGTGGAGTTGGGAGTAAAGGCATTCAATGGACTAGAAAATTTGAGGAGATCCTAGGATCCTAGATTCAGACCTAGAAGGAAGTGCAGAGGCCACTGAATTCAACCCCCTCATTTTGCCAGTGTAGAAACTGAGACACATAAATGTTTAATAACTTCCTCAGGGTCATAGCTAGTGAGTGTCTAAAGTATGATTGGAACCAAACTCTTCCTGACTCCAGCTCCAGTGAGCTATATATTGTACCATGATGCCTCATCCTGCATAACCCTTTCATTTTTAGAAGTGAGGAAACTGAGACCCAGGAAAGGGTAATGCTTTGACAAAGATTCTACCAGTAAGAAATGAATCATCCTTCCCTCCCAATGATCCCTTATATGGCATGAATGTGGAACCCTTCCATATCTCGTCTGCCTTCTCAATCCTCCCCAACCCATTTATATTCTTGTAAAAAGTAGAGCCCCTAGAACTGGCCTGACCTTTTCTGTGGTGCCTGATCCAGGGCTGAAAGCTGCTGCTGTCCATGGTCTAGGTTAAAGGTCTCTTCTATTACCATGCAGACATCTTAAGTGGCTTTTGAGACTGCCATATTGAATTCACCACATTGAATTTTCTGTCTACCAAATCTCCCCTCCTCCACATGTCTCTCTCTCAGTGCTCTTGTTTTACCAAGACACCCCTTTCTGTAACTGTAAAAGTTAATTTTGTTTATGATGAGGAGAAAAATCTGGCAATGGCCATGGGGAAAGGGAAGAACATAAGAGCTGTCTATAAGTAGGAGGAAATTTGTTACATGGAACTGAAATGGATTTGTTTCCTTTTGACCCTAGAGGGTGGAACTTGGGATAATGGATGAAACCTGGCAAGAAGCAGATTTAGAGTGGATGTCAGGAAAGTGGGCCTAGCAGTTAGAGCTATCCTAAAGGGAAAGAGGCTGCTTGAAAGGCGCCACCAATCACAAGAGCTCTTTGAGTAAAGGATGGGGGACTATTTTATGGGATTCTTTTGGGGGTATTGGCCAGACCAGATGGTTTCTAAAGTTTGTTCTAGTTCTTAAATACTGACATTCTCAGGTAGTCTGGGGACAGTGATTTGAGTTGCTGATTTACCCAAGGATTCTGCACATTGATGACATTCATCTTTGGTGCTCTGGAGGCTGGTATCAGGGTCCACAAGTGGAAGTGACAGATAAGCAGATTTAGACTCAGATTAAAGAAAGAACTTTCTAATAACTAAAACTGCCCTGTATTATACTGGAATAGTTTGTAAAGATATGACAGTAAGAACAGCAATAGCAATAAATATAATATAATATAATTTGGGGAACTCCTTCAGAAATAAAGTCAGCATGGAACTGGGATCAAGAGTCCGAGTTCAGTTCAACTCAGAAGTCTCCCTGCTTTTCCTGTGACTCCAAGCAACAAGCTTGTGTTGCCTGCTAACTGTATGACTTTGGAAACGCTCATTGCCTCTCTAACCTGCAGTGATGACATCTCTAAAGTGGACATAAGCATATTTATGCTAATTCTCAGGCTTAGTGTGAACTGGTCACATGCCCTTCAGACCTGTAAAGCTCTATATAATTATAAACTCATTAGAGGCCAATATCATGTTCCTAATATTTCAACTTAATATGTGGCGTAGAATACAGATGACTGAATTTGGCATCAGGAAGACTTGGATTCAAATTCTTCCTTACCTTCTCTCAGCCTCAGTTTCCTGATCTGTAAAATGTGAATCATAATGATAATAGTACCTACTTCTCAGGGTAACTGTGAGGGTCCAATGAGTTTATGTGTGTACATGTATGTAGATATGTAGATATACATATACACACATATACATATATGTATATAGACGTGTATCTACATGCTTACATATATGTATATAGCACTTTATATATGCTGGCTACTAATACTACTGTGAGAGGACTGGATGAAACCTTACAAGTTCGTACAGTTATGAAGATTCTGGAGATGAGAGGCAGCACTGGAGAGAGGAGATGGCTAAGGAGAACACTGGCTTTGAAATCAGAACCTCTTTTCAGATGTAATTTCTGCTGTTTTCTACCTGTGTGATATTGGACATATTTCCTCTGCATTCCATGCCTCAGTTTCCCTTTCTGCAAAATGGGGAGCTTGGCCTTATTGGGCCTTGAAGATCATGTCAGACTCCAAATCTATGATTCTAAGTCACTTCCTATTTAGTGATTTCCTTGAAAAACACAGAGACGATTGCATTTCTATCCAGGGCCCTCTCCTTCCAATGCTAGATCTATAATCTAAAAATCCTGTGAGGATTCTAAAGAAAGATGGGAACCAACAAGAAGACCAGGTGTTTGGGGGAAACCTCCTGAAACTCTTCATGGAGCCCTGGAATAGGACATGAAGGAACCTGGGGCATTGGGGGCAGCCTTAGCTTGGTGGGAACAAGAACGTATGCTCAAGTCCCAGGAACAGCAGGGTTAGTATCCGGGTCAGAGAGAGATCCAGATGTCAGCCTTGGACCAAGGCAGCTTGTGAGTTGGAGGGGAGCATTAGTTGGCGAGACTTTGGATGAGCAGTGAGTCACTTCCTCTCTCTCCCTCTGGCTCACTGGGTGGCTGGTCTGGGAGAAGCTGGGCTGGAATAGAGTCACGGTGAACCATCAAAGACGTGTCCCCCCACACCATGAAGCAATGTCCTGCTTCTCACTTTCTTCCTCCTCTTTCCTTTGCCCCCATCATTCTTTGAACCTGATACTGAGCAAGACGTAAGTGAGCAATGGCCCAGGCTAGAGTTTGTCATCCTGGGGGTAAGGCTATTGATTTTTCTCTGCTGGTCACAGACACCCCCTTAGGAAGCAAAGAAAGGTGTGTGTGTGTGTGTGTGTGTGTGTGTGTGTGTGTGTGAGAAAAGAACATGTGGGAAAATACCCCCCTTTAGTATGGAAGATTCAGTGGAAAATCCACTGGTTTGGCCCTATAGAAATCCCCCCAGTGGGCCCTCCCAGCTCTGGCTGAGAGGCCTGTCCATGTGGCTGGGTCTTGGACCCCACAACTAGGCACACACCCGTCCACAATGCACTTACCAGTCCCTGGCCCAGTGTAGTTCATGAAGGGATCTCTCAGCTGTCATCACCTGAGGGATGCTGCCCTTGGAGCTTAGCAGGGTCATCCTGGTTGGGGGCCAGCCCTGCAAAACATCTGCAGGGTGAAAACAGCCCAGGCTGACAACACACAGGAGTCATACCCGGGGGGTAGAAGGAAAGAAGAGTGAGAAGAGGAAGACAGAGAGGAAACTGCTTTGTTAAAAGAGAGATTGGATTTCAACCCACTGGAGAAAAATGTGAAAGGAAAAAAGAGGAAGGAAGGGAGAAGGGGATGCAGGGAGCCCTATGGTGGGTTTGCAAAACCTATATCCACCTATTAAGGAAGTGCCAAATGGCAGGTGGATGCAGGTCTTCCCTCCAAGTCTTTCATCTTTCAGGACTGGGCATTGGCTTGCGATGGAGGTGGGGAAGAGAAACCCCACCCTTGCAGTTCTGTTTGGTCTGATCACAGCTGTGTCTGCTCAGGACCAGCACCGTTTCCAGAGCTTTTGAGAACCGGAAACATTTTCTGAACTCTGGGATGATCTGCCCTGCCATCTTCTCCACAGCTGTGAGTGTAACAGAGGAGCCAATTTGACCTTCTCCCATCCCTAGTTCCAGGCTTCTCTAGTGCCTGTGACTGGTGTGTGTGTGTGTGTGTGTGTGTGTGTGTGTGTGTGGTGTGTGTATGTGTATAAGAGGAATAGAGGAGAGACAGAGACAGAGAGAGAAAGAGAGAAGAAAGAGGTGCTAACAAAGTCACACAATCGGAAGAGGAAAAAAACCAAAGAAAGTCAAAGAAATGCTCCCATATGCCTGACTTTTAGCAAAAGCATGTCTCTATAATTAGAGCATTCATAAAAACAATAATATTAGCATTCTGGTATTGTCCCCCCATTTAAAAAATATTCCTTGTTGCTATGTTGAGATTGGAGGATGAATATCTTTCTGGGATTCATTCGTTCAATAAGTATCCATTAAAAACCAAGTTGTACATAATAGATTTGCAGTTTCATGTGCAATCATCTCTTTCATTATCCTATGATATGAAATGCTTGTCTTACTCCATAAATTAAAAATACAATAAATAAAAATTTAGAAAAAGCTACTGTGTATTAGGTGCTAGAATTAAAAAGACAAAAGAAAACCTAAGCCCTGCTCCCAAGAGGCCTGCATTCTACATCAATGCCTCCAACCACAGTAGAATCAACCCAGGCTCACCAGGTCATGCTTTTAATACCGGCTGCAAAACGAAGGTGAGAGGAAAGCTAGAGGAGAGAGATACTAACTATGGAAAAGAAGAGAAGGTTTCCAGGAGAAGTGGGGAGGGAGGGATTCACCAGTGTCAGATCCTGCCCAAAGGAGGGCTATGGATAATGAGGAGATTGGCCTTGGCCATTGTTCAGTTACAGGGCAGCTCCAATAGAGTGGGGACATTGGCTTATGCCCTGGGAACTCTGAGCTCTGATAGATGAGCTCGAGTCCATGTTGACCACAGCCTGACATCTGCCTCACTTCTTGGCCGCCCCCCAGTCATGCCCCTCTTTTTCTCCTCCAGCTCACTTCTGTGTATCCTGTTTCTCTGTTTGGAGTAGTAGAATACAAGTTCTTTTCAGGCAATATAAACTCACTGGCTTCTACTTCTAATCCCAGCACTTTGTACACTGCCTGGAATACAGCAAGCACTTTGAATTCCTTCCTTTAAATAGTAGAAGCTTAATGAATGCTTTTTGGGTGATTGATTGAAGTTGGCCAACTAGGAAAGAAGTATTATATTGGGAAATGTGCCTGCGTCCAGAGTCAAGAATCTGGCTATGAATCAGATGGTTACTGGGTGTATGAACTTGTCTACATCACATCATTTCCCTCAGTTTCTCCATCTGTAAAATAAGAATCACAAGACCCCTAGAGCACTGATTTTGTAGGATCACCATGAATCAATGTATCTAAAGCGCTTGGGAAATTCAGAACTAAGTCAGTGTTACTTAATCATTGCTGTCACCACCACCATCTTGTCTTCGTCTTGTCATTGTTGCTGTAATTCAGCCAGAAAAAAAAGACCCCAACAAGTGTTACTGAGGCACATCACTATCCTGCTGCTGTTCTTTTATTTTTGATGGCCTATTAACTAAGTTAAATAGTCTACAAACTCATGCTTTGCTCTTTCATTAAGGTCATCTTTGGTACACCTCGGGGTGCAGACAGGAAGACTAAGGTGAAGGATGCTCCATCCTTGCCCCATGTACCTTGGGTTTCTTCTGCCAGGTCTCCATTTCAAAAGCATTTTGTTTTACACAGCCTGGAGGTCATGAGTATTTGTTATGATGACAGAGATTAAGAAAAAGGAGTCCTTTAATTTGAATGCATCACTGTTATGTCTTGGTGAGATTATGGGCAAGGTCTTGCTGATGATAGCGGCCTAGTCCTGGGCTAGTTTGTTGAATTCTTCAGGGTATTTTGAAGTCTGTATTTGCAGTAAATGAATTTGTTATCTATTGCTTTGGAAAGCAAGTGAGCTTGCCAACAGGCAGGTGCTGCATTTTTTATAGCCCAGTGATGTGCCACTTAGTTTCTACCATTTCTTGGCATAATCTGCACCAATAAATAAGTCCAGGTTCCTTAAACAATCCACTGGAAATTCTGATGGTGATAACCTGACCTTTACTTACCACCATCCACCCCTCCACTGATCTTAATAAATCCATGCTAATCATTTTGGGACATTTTTTGTTGCCACTTTGTTGGTTGAGTTCATGATGTGGCCCATAGAAAGCCCTTGGATTCCACCCTTGAAGCTGAGTCATTTCATCGGCTCTAAAATAAAGCACTTCCAGTCAGGGTCACTAAGCTCATAGAGCATTCCTATCACCAGTCTTTGTTTTTGCTAGGTAAAGGGATGCTTGCTTTCTTCCTCTTGTATACTGTCAGCCTGCTTATGGTGCTCTCTGAGGATTTGGTTCACTCTTCCCCCAACTCTTATGAAGAACTGCTGATATTTCAATAGCTATTGTAGGATGATGGGCCCCGTGTTTTTACTCTCTTGTACAGTTTTTTATCAGGATATTCCACATGACCCATGGTTCACTCTTGTGTTCTGAAGGACTAGGCTGGTGCTGATATTACAAAGATATTAATTGCTTTAAAGCTGTTCCTCTTAATGAGTTTTCATTTCAGAAAGCCAGGAAGTCTGCATATGCACATAACAACAGCTTTCTCCCTGAGAATTTCGATGCTCAAAAATGTTTTGCCTGGACTAAAATGAGATATTGGTGGATAATGCTTTTACCTACTGGTTCCTTCTTATTCAGCCTCAAAGATTCCAGTTGCTATATTTTGTTGGTGTTTGTTAAGAATGCATTTCAAATATATTCTTTCTATGCCCTATGCAAATAGTGTCTAATAAATATCTACTGATTTGTTTCCAGGAAGGCAACATGTACCTGGGCTGGGGGGGGAGGGGAGGAGATGTGGGGCCAGTCTTTGGTGAAGAATGAAATCTTATCATTTACCAGTAAGATGTCGCTATGGGGTAGGTGCGGTGTTTTCTTTTCCTTGGAATGAAAAAGAGAGACAAATGGACAGAGACGAGAAGACACCCACTGGCAGAATGGTTTACACTCATGGGATGAAAAACTGTGCTGGCTCAGTCCCAACTCCTTCAGGCTTCTGAAGGCAGGACAGTCATAGGAGCCTGAGCTGAAGGCCCCCTGACATCATCACTACACATGGTTGCTTGATTCCAGCCCCTTCACAAGACAAGCAATTACATGATCAGGCAATTATATGAAGCTAGCAGGATTGAGCCAGTGTCCTCATAGCCTCAAGAAGGTCCCTCCTTCTCTCTCTCTCTCTCTCTCTCTCTCTCTCTCTCTCTCTCTCTCTCTCTCTCTCACACACACACACACACACACACACACACACACACACACACACCTTCCAGAGTTGAGAAGCTATGTTCCACTTCCTCCCTTCCTCTCTTTGTTAGCTTCAGGACCTTCTCTCCAAGGGGCCTTAGAAAGTACTAAAAATGGCTTGAAATGGGATTTTCTCTATTCCTAAGAAACTCAACTTCAACCATCCCTAACTTACATATGTTTTTTTTTATTTTAAGGAACAGACCTATTATTTCAAAATATGAAACATTTTTTAAACTGAATCTCACTTTCAATCATGAGACAATAGAATAGGACATTAGAAGGGAACCAGCCTCTCATTTTAGATATAAAGAAGGTAAAGGCCAGGGAGCAAAAATCATTCACTCATGGTAAAGACAGGGTTTGAACCCAGTGTTTTTAGTTCCAGCATCTTTCTTTATGTCCCATTGTCAAGTCCCTTGGCTGAATCTACAAGGAGAGTTTGTGTCTTAAAGGGAATCCCTTGTGGGGGCAAAATAGAGATTGTTAACAACAGCACCTTCTGTGGGCCAGGTATATGCTAAGAACTTTTCAAATATGATCCACTTTGATACTTACAACAACCTTTTGAGGGAGGCACTATTATATTGCTGAGGCAAACAGAGGTGACTTACCCAGGGTCACACAGCCAGTAAGTATCTGAAGTCAGATTTGAAATTAGATCTTACTGGCTCCAGGTCCCTCTACTATGCCAGCTCAATGCTTCTGTGTTTTTAGAGGGTAAATGGTCACATCTTCCTTCTTAGTTCCAATGCCAGCCCTTATTAACTACTCATAGGAAAAATGGTGTACCAGGCTTGCTCAGGTCATGTTGCTGTCCTCAGTGCTGAATCCGTGATTCCCTGAATCAGGAGAGGGTCTGGTGGTGACCTCCTCATTCGGGCCGTATGGTTGGGAGACTTTGCTGGTGGTGCTGAATGGAACGAATCTTCCCAGTGACAGAAAGTATGGTCCGAGGGGGACCCACAAGAGAACATAAGACACTGGGGAAAGCCAAGGCAGTTGTATGAAGGCTGTTGAGTGAGTAGAAAGACGAGCTCACAGGTGTCCTCTACAGCTATGGAACTGTAGCAGAGTCACTGAACCTCAGTTCTAAAGTAGTCAAACTAATGAACAGCATTTCTTAAGGGCTTTGGGCGGGCCAACAATTGTGCTGGCAGGTCAAGATAAAAGCATCTCCAAGACAGCTGAGTAGACAGAGCTCCAGGTTTAGGGTTAGGAAGACTTGAGTTCAAATGTGACATCAGATACTTAGGAGTTGTGTTACTCTGAGCAAGTCAATTAACCTTTGCTTGCCTTGGTTTCCTCAGCTATAAAATAGGGACAATAATAGCGCCGACCCCAGGGTTGGTGTGAGAAAGAAATGAGATAATAATTGTAAAGCCCTTAGCCCCACATCTGGCACATGGTGGGTACCTTATAAATGCTTTTTCCTTTCCCCCTTCCCTTTCCATCTAGTCCAGTTTGCGCCTGAGCAATAACCTTGGCAACATCCTGTCCAACAGTGGTCTTTGCCTGGAGGCTTCCCAGTGATGGGAATGGCTGTTGCTAGCAGCCTCTGAACCTTAGTCTTCTTTCATGCAGCTTGTACCCATTCAAGCTTCGTTCTTCGGGGTTTCCTCCTTCGCCATGGACCTCCCTCAGATACTTGAAGAAAACAATCCTGCCTCTGGGGACTTTTTTCTTTCCTCCAGGCTGTCCTCAGAAGGGCATTCAGGTGGCTTTAGAGCAAGCACTCAAACAGCATCAGGAGGCATTGCTTTTGGTTTCTTGTTATTGATTTAGGTAATAGGAAGCCATTGCATGATTTTGAAGAGGGGCAGGGTGGAGTGAGGCCACAGGAACATGGGGTGTGAGATCTAGACCTTAGGAAAGACCTTCAGGGTCATCTGCTCCAATTCCCCCAGCCTTAGTCACCAGGGTCGGTATTTGAATTCAGTCCCTCAGGCCCTGCAGCCGACATTTTGCACTAGACTTTGGTGGGTCACGCTTGTGCTGTTTGGAAGGTTCTCCTTCTAAAGGTGATAAATTCATAGGAGGAGGGAAGGTCTGAAGGTCAGAGGAAAGGGTGGAGGGGAGAGTGGTAATCACAAGAGTGTAAAGAGGAGGGGACAAAGGTCTGAATTAGAGTCAGTTCGATCTGCTGGAAATAAGGCTAGACAAGGAGTCAAAAGAGCCAGCTTGGAGTTCTGCCATGTCCCCTATGACCTCAGATATGTCAGTTCCTTCTTCTTTAAAGTAAGGGGGTTGGATTGGACCACCTCCAGCCTCCAGCATCCCTTCCCTCTCTCCATCCATGGGGTTATGGTGATGGCATGGTCCCGAGGGCACTGGATTTGGAGACAGAAATATTTTTAACATTGTGACAATGGGGACAAAAAGGGGGTGCAGGAGCATGGTGTTCAGAGGCCTTAACCTGAGAAGCCAGAGATGGCTTGGGGTACACTATAGGGGGTCCGGCCTAGAGGAGGAGCATCTGGCCAAGGCTCGGACCCCTTCCCCATGCGCACAGAATCAGTGTCCCTCTCAGCTGTCAGCACCTGAAGTTCCTGGAGCCAGCCTCCCAGGGGGCAGAGGGAGACAGCATTGGGTCTCCAGTGATTCATTTGGGGCTGACGTTTACACTGAACCAAAGAATGCAGACGGAAGACGTTATTATGATTTTCCTAGCCTCTATCAAAACAGACCCTAAGAGCCAGGCTTGGAGTGATGGGAGCATTTGCAGGCTCCATTCCTTCATGTCAGCATAAGCTCTGCTCTCCCATCCAGGTCCAGGCCGAGAGCCCTGTAAATTTCCCTTGTGAATTCGCTGTGGCCTTGGCCTGGGCACCCCGTGGGGCTCCCTCCGCCGCCTCAGGGCCCAAGCTCTCTCACCCAGGACCCTGGGAGGGTGCAGACGTTGCAGGGCCTGTGTGGGGGTGGAAGTGGCAGAGGAGGTAGGGGGCTGGGTGGCTGAGGTTGGGGGTGGGGTGGAGGCTGCATCTGCCCCATCTTCTTAGGACAGAAATCATCGAACCCCAGGCTGGCTCATGGTGGATATTATTGTTAGGGCCGTGGCTTTTCTCTCTTCGTGTTTACAGAGGGAGGCAAACAGCTGGGGTGGCTGACATGTGAAACAGAAGGGGCTGCTCCCTCTTCTTGAAGCAGATGGGCCTGGGTTATGAATAAGCAGTGAATGTGAGAAAGCTAATCTCGATGGAGAGGAGCCGCCTCCTGCAGCTCTGGGGAACTCTGGGCCTGTGACCTGCCCACCCCAGCCCTGCAAGTCAGGGCCCGCGGAGGAAAGGTTCAAAGGCTTGGCCTATTGGTTCACAAAACTTTTTGGGGATTCCGGTACTATGAGCCCTTAGGGCCCTCCTGCCTCGGTCTGCTCGGAGGAGTATTGGTGAGCAAGGGGCGTTTGGGGTCAGAAACCCAAAGGAAATGTGACCGTGTCTGACCTTCCTGCCTACCATGGAGGCAGAGGGCCAGCCTGGAGCTCTGCCTCTGCTACTTACTGTCCTTGGGACCTTGACAAAGCCCTCAGTTTCCGCATCAGTAAAATCAAAGGACTGGATTAATGGGTCTGTGAAGTCCCTCCCAGCTCAATGATCTTATGACCAGAGCAGCTGTGTGGTGCTGTGGGTACAGCACTGGGTCTGGAATCAGAAAGACACCTCTCCCTAAGTTTAAATCTAGCCTCAGACACTAGATGTGTGACCTTGGGAAAGTCACTTCACCTTGTCTGCCTCGTCTGTAAGATGAGCTGGAGAAGGACATGGCCAAACCCCTCGGGGCTCTCTACCAACCCCGAATGGGGTCACAGGGAATCAGACAGGACTGAAATGACTGAACAGTGATAAGGGGGGAAGGTTGGGAGAGCCGTCTGCTGCTGGAACAGCCAGAAGGCAGCTGTCACTGAACCCCTATAAGGGCAGGGACTCGGAGTTGGTGCCACACTTTAGGAGGGGCAACAAAGCTTTCGACTCAGGTGCTGCCTTTAGAGGATACTTACAGTGCTTGCAGGACAAAAATAGCAGAACTTTGCACTCATTAGCAAGAAGAAAGAAAAGTAGGAAATGCTCCCTTGGCCAGACAGAAGGGGGGGCAGACTCAGACCCCCTCCCCCCCCTCAATCCAAGTCATGCTTTGTGCCCCTGCCCCCAAGGTGGGGTTTGTGGTGTTCCCCTTGTGCTAGCAAACTCCCAGATCACTTCAGGCCTCATCTGATCATCACTCCCAGCTGGAAGTGGAGTGCCCTGGACACAGCAGCCCTTTCCAGCTTGGTGAGCCTGATTGAAGAAATGGTTTTGAAAGGTGGAATCTGAAGGCCCTGGTTGAACAGGGGAGAGCAGAGGGGAAAAGAGAGCTGGCATGTGTATGTGTGTGTGAGTGAGAGTGTGTGAGAATGTGGGTATGTGAGTGTGTGTATGTGTGTGAGTGTGCACATGTGTGTGAGAGTATGTACATGTGAGTGTATGTTTGAGTGTGTATATGAGATATTGTATGTGTGTGTGCGTTTGTAAGAATGTGTGTTTGTATATGTGAATGTGTGTGTGAGAATATGTATGTGTATGTGAATGTGTGTGTGAGTATGTTTATGTTGTATGAGTGTGTATGTGTGGGTATGTGAGAGACAGCATGTGTGTGAGAGTATGTATATGTGAGTGTGAGTGTATGAGATAGTATATGTGTGTGTGAGTTTTGAAGAATGTGTGTGTATATGAATGTGTGTGCAGGTGTGTGTATGTATATACGAGTGTGTGTGAGTGTGAGAATATGTGTATGTGTTTATGTATGTGAGTGTGTGTGTGTGTGTGTGTGTGTGTGTGTGTGTGTGTAAGCAGGAGGGCAGTGAATGCCACCCCCTGCCTCACCACTTTTCCCAGGGCCTGCCGTGCATTGCTCACATGGCTTTAGTGGCTCAAGGGAAGTCTTCCCCCCATTTTGCTTCTGCCAAAATTCCGCTCCAAGACCCTCCTGGTTTCCACTTCTGATGTATGGGCTTGCTCAGAAAGGGCCAGGCTGGTGTAGACCCAGCTGGGCCCCAAGTCTGGGTTTGCTGCAGAGATCTGGAGCTGGGACGGCCCTCAGGGCTGGGTCATAGGAGAGAGAAAGGGGCCATTAGAAGTCACCTAGTGCGGCCCCTTCATTTTATAGCTGGGACAGCTGTCCCGAAGAGTGTCTAGATGGCCAGATAGAGGGTTTGGGTTCAAATCCTAGTTTGGGTATGTATGACCTGTGTGACCTTGGATAAGTGCTTTCCTCCTCTAGGCTTCAGCTTCTTCATTGGCCTGGATGACTTCTGAGTTTCCTGCATGGTCTGTGACTTGCCCTGGGTGATCCCACTGCAAGGCTTTCTGGATGGATGTTTTCCCAGATATTAGGCATGTGACATTTCAGCCACTGTCTGTTGATTTCCAAAGAATTTTAAAGGTAAGATTGAAAGGAAAAAGTGATGCACGTCTCTCTTCCTTCAGCTGTTCTCCTCCCTCTGGAATTCTGCCTCCTTTTTGCTTCAAAATGAGGCATATCTGGGTCCGCGGAAGTCCCGGGAGACTTGAGCTGCGTGGGGCTCACACTGCGTCACACAGACCATTTCAAAGGTAGAACAATCCTTGTTTCTACAAGTTTTCCCAAGGCACCAGTGGTTGGAGCAGGGAGAGAGAAAACCTCAAAAATCCCCAATGCAAAGTGAGTGGTTGGATGAGGCCCGTGTGGGGGCAGAGCTCCCCACCAAAGCCAGGAAGACAGGAAGCTCTTTCCTGTGTAATGACCACAGGATTGGCCCCAACCAGAGCCTCCCTGAGTCAGGCCCAGCCCTGGAGGGAAAGAAATAAACAGGAGAAATAAACAGGGGTGGGGCGGAAGAAGCCCCCAATTCGGGGGGGGGGGCCTGGCTTGGAGTACAGGCATGGACACAGACTAGCCATGTGCCTTGGACAAGCTGTATTGGGTCTTGGTTTTCCCCAGTGTGACATGAGGCTGCTGACCCAGACGACCCTCAGGCTCCTTCCCCACCATGATTCTAGGATTGGGTCCCTTCAGGCTCTAGTGCTGCCATTCCATTGGGCTGGAAGGAAGCCCCTTGAAGGGGAGGGCACCCCCAGGATCTGGCATGCAGTGTGTGTTGTGTGCTTTTCATTTGTGTCTGACTATTTGTGACTCCATTTAGGGTTTCCTTGGCAGAGATACTGAAATGGTTTGCAGTTCCCTTTTTCAGCTCATTTGACAGATGGGGAAACTGAGGCAAACAGGGTGAAGTGACTTGCCCGGGGTCACACAGGTAAAGCGTCAAATTCAGATTTGAATGCAGGAAGATGAGTCTGGCACATAGTAGGCCTCTAGTAAATTCTGGGTCATGGAGCTGGTGAGGGGAGGAGGGATTAGGATTCCAACCTTCCTGGTGCTTCTGATGACAGTGACAAAGACCAGGGTCACTGAACTGGATTCTTCCTTAGAAAGGCCAGACCCTAAATGGTTTCCACTGAGCCTTCCTCAAAGTCCCCCTCCCAATCAGACAGGGTGTTCAGGCACGCTTACCCACACTGACCCCCCCCCACGCACACACACATTCCCATATGTGTGCACACATGAATACACGCAGCACCTCAGACACACACGCACATGTCCCCATACATGTGCACACATGAACACATGCAATGCTCCATGCACACATCCACAAACACATATATACTCCAAATGGTGGAGTTGGGTGAGCTACTCCTCTGCAAACACATGTAGGGGAAACAAGGGACGGGATCAGGCGCCACGGTGTCTCTGGGCCATGGTCGAAGGTTCCCAGGCTCTATTTCAAAGCTGGTCCCTTGTGGCACTGTTGGCATCAGCCCTCCTCAGTAAAGGTGTTGGGTATCACACAGGCCTGGTTGGAGGTTTCCGAGGGAGGGCCTCTATTTGCAGTGGGGAGGCAGCCAAAAAGTGCCTGAGCAGGAAGAAAGGAGATGAGTTACCCATCTACCAGTCTCCTGAAAAGCCCCAATTGTGTCTGTAAGGCGGGCATTGAAGGGATATGAGAATGTTCAGGAGGAGGAGGCACGAAGGGGTTTTCTCCCCACTCTGCCGCATTTGGGCCTCCCCCCAGGAGCTCTGCTCCTTGTGGGGCTCTGGAAGGCTGTCAGCTCCAAGAGCAATGGTGCCGATGGGACAGCTCCCTGCCCTGCCCCATGGGATGGTGAGGGGCCCTGCTGATGGAGCCCTGACAAGGGCTTCTCTGGGTCTCCATATCCTCATTACCACACTTAGGGAATTGTCCAAATCTTCTCTTAGTTACAGAACCAGGATCCAAAGTCTCTGTCTGTGGGCCCGTTTCCCTACATTTGAAATGGAAGAATTGGGCCCGATGCTTTCTGACTATTCTTTCTACACACACGTACACACACACACACACACACACACACACGCACACACGCACATTGACATGCGTGTACTCATCTGCATTCATGTGGATGTGCATTTATGTTTCCACATTAGCGTGGCTGCTGCTCAGGAGCTGCAGCTGGAGAGACAATGGCGGGGTTTGCTCTTTTGTCTGCAGTTCATTTTACAGATGAGGAAATTGAGGCAAAGGGGCTAACATGGATACAAACATAGACACACACATCAGTCACAAGGCTCTTTCTTCTCTAGGCCTTGGTTTCTCAGCTTCCCTAACAGTAAAATGAAATGAAGGCAAATGTTCCCCAAAGTGACTTGATGTCCTTGTTGCCTCAGATCTGGCACCTTACAAGACTGGAATCCTTGTTTGCTCCATTGTGGAGATTTGTGGAAGGTTTGGGGTGTGGGGCAGCTGCTGGTGACACCATTTTGTGTTCCCCAAATGGCACCCCCTCCCCCATCTCTCTTCTGACCCAGCTGGAGACCAGAGTGAATCCTCCTCACCACCAGCTCCAATCTACTGTTTGGGGAGGAGAAGGCTGCTTCTAGTCAAGTGGGAGAATCTAGGGGTGGGCAACCTGAGGAGGGCCACACTTGAGGACCTAGAGGGTCACATGTGGCCTTGAGATTGCAGGTTCCCTACCCCTGTACTTTAGAAACATCTTACAGGTCCCCCTTCTACTTGTCCAGGATCACACAAGTAGTGAGTGGCAGAGGCAGGATTTGAGCCCAGATGAGGATTCCCTGCTCTCCTGTAGTGGGGATTCCTTTCACTCACTCCATCAATTAATAACCATTGCTTAGAAGCTTATTCCTGAAGAATCTCCACTCCTGAAGTTCTCTACATGAATGGAACCAAGAGTCAGAACTGCTTGACCCTCCTCTCCTCCCCCCAAAAGGATGAGAACCTCCCTCTCTGCAGCTTCTCCCTAGTTAGAGCTGAGCTCTGGAATCTCCCAGGGCCCCTCAGCCAAATCTCCCATCTCACAGATGAGGACAGCCTCTGAATCCAGGTAACTGCTCCCACCGTGGCTATGCAGGCAGCAGAGCAAAGCTGGGCTTCAACCCCATCCTTCTGGCTCCAGACCCTGCACCATGCAGAGGGCCTGACTGGCTCCTTCTGCTCCTCAGAGCTCTTCTCCAGTCCAATGTCCCTATTCCCGGTGCTAGGTGACCCTTGTCTCCCTCACAAGCCTGAAGGTTCAGGAGGGCAGGACCCAACGTCAGCTGCACATCTGGCCCAGAGGAGATGCTCAGTAAACAGCTGTGGAGCTAGAGGAAGAATGAAATAAACCTCAACAAGCACGGGTGTGGTCCCAGGGGTAAAGGCTACTCATGGCCAGTGAGGTATCTTCTGCCAGCCGCGCTTAACCTTTGTCTGTTTCTTCGGGCGGCGGTCTGGTAAAGTCTGGGGAGCCTCCTTAGAATCGTGCTTCTAAAGGCATAGAATAAAATACATAGGGTTACAAAGGCAGCCAATCATCGAAGTACAGCTATCAAAATACATTCCAAAAAGTTCATGGATGCTAAGTTAAGAAGCCCTACACCTGGAGAGGTCAGTGAGTCCTGAACCATCCAGGCTGCTCTACCCCACCCCGTCCCAGTCCTTCTCTGTCTGTCTGTCTCTTTTCTCCTCACCCTTTTGTCCCTCCCCCTCTCTTTCTCTTTCTCTTTCTATCTCTCTGCCCTCATCTCCTCTTGTCTTCTCTCTGTATTTCTGTCTCTCCCTCCTGTCCCCTCCTTCTTTCTCTCCTTCTTTCTCTGCTGCTCTTTCTCTGTTTCTCCTCTCTCCTCTGTTCCCCTCCTGTCCTTTCCCACCTCTCTCTGTCTCTGTTTCCGTCTCTCTGCCCTCTCTCTCCCTCCCTCTCTCCCTTCTCTCTCTCTCTCTCTCTCTCTCTCTCTCTCTCTCTCTCTCTCTCTCTCTCTCTCTCTCTCTCATCTGTCTGTCTGTCTGTCTGTCTCTCTCCCTGCCCCCATTGCAGAATACAGAAGGGGGTGGCCACCTCTCCAGTGCCGGCCCTTGAAGGCAGACTACTTGCTCCAGCTGTGGTTCTGGAGTCTGTGGCCAAGCACTTGAGCCTTTCTCACCCTGCCTATGTCCAGTTGCCTTGTGTTTCCAGGCCCACCCTCACACAGTGTTGGGAATCACTACTCCTGTTATTAGCAAGCTCTCCAAATAGGAAGAGCTCAGTGAATACAAATGAGTTTTTATATGTGCCTAAGCAAAATATAATTAAGGAAGTCAATCTGTCAGGGGTGAAATCAGCTGCAGGGCGTATGCCAAAGGCAGAGTGGTGGGAAAGCACCCAGCATGTTTGGGGGACAGCAAGTTCTCCAGTTTGACTGGAATGATAACTTTGTGAAGAGAAACAATGGGGCAGGAATGCAGGGCTGCTTCAACATTAGGAAGGCTATCAGCATAACTGACCATATCAACAACCAAACCAAGAGAAATCATATGATTATCTCAATAGATGCAGGGAAAAAAAACACTTCACAAAATACAACACTCATTCCTGTTAAAAACAGTAGCAAACATAGGAAGAAATTTAAAAAGCTAAGTAGTATCTCCCTCTAAAACCATGAGTAAGCATTATCTGTAATAGGGATAAACTCAAAGCCTTCCCAACAAGATCAGGGGTGAAATAAGTAGGCCAAGCCAATATAATAAAAACGACAATTTTCCCTAAATTAATTTACTTATTCAGTGCTATACCAATCAAATTGCCAAAAATTATTGTATACAGCTACATAAAGTGACAAAATTCATAAAAAATGTCAACAAGATCAAGGGAATCAGTGGAGAAAAATATGAAGGAAGGTGACTTTGCAAGGATGGGGAACCTATGGCCTTGAGGCCACATGGGGACCTCTAGGTCCTCAAGTGCGGCCCTTTAACTGAATCCAAATTTTAGAGAACAAATCCCCTTCATAAAAGGAGGAGTTCCATAAACCTGGGACTCAGTCAAAGGAATGCATTTGAGACCTAGAGGGCCCCATGTGGCCTCAAGGCCTCATGTTCTCCACCCCTGGCTAGCTATGTTAGATCTTAAACTGTATTACAAAGCAGTAATCATCAAAACAATCTGGTACTAGCTAAAATAATAGAGTGGTGGGTTAGCTAGGTGGTGCAGTGGATAGGTTCACCAGTCTTATACTTAGGAGGACATGAGTTCAAATCTGACCTTAGATATTTACTTGCTGTGTGACCCTGGACACGTGTCTTAAACCCAATTGCTTAAAAAAAATAGAGTGGTAGATCGATGGAATAGATTACATAGACAATACACAATAATAAATGACCATAGTAGTCTAGTGTTTGATAAACTGAAAGATCCAGTATTTTGGGACAAAACCTTACTACTTGACAAAAATTGTTGGGAAAACTGGAAAGTGGTTTGGCAGAAACTAGATATAGACCAACATTTCAGACCATATAGCAAGATAAGGTCAAAATGGGTATATTATTTAGACATAAAGGGTGATATCATAAGCAAATTAGCAGAGCATAGAAAAATGAATATCAGGTCCATGGGTAAGGGAAAAATTTATAATCAAACAAGAGATAGAATTATAGGATGTAAAACTGATAATTTTTGATTATATGTAATTTAAAAGTTTTTGCACAAGTAAAACTAATGCAACCAAAATGAGAAGAAAAGCAAAAAATAGGGATAATTGTTACAGCAAGTTTCTAAAAGGCTTGATTTCTCAAATATATAGAGAACAGAGTCAAATTTATAAGAATATGAGTCATTCCTCAATTGATAAATGGTTAAAGGATATGAATAGGTAGTTTTCAGAAGAAATCAAAGTTATCTATAGTCATATGAAAAAATGCACTAAATCACTATAGAAATGCAAATTAGAACTACTCTGAGGTGTCACTTCACATTTATCAGACTGGCTAATATGACAGAATGGGGGAGGTAGAAAAATTGGGATACTAATGCATTGATGATGGAGTTGTAAACTAGTCCAACCATTCTGGAAAACACATAAGCTTATCTTGGTATGTGGTGTGAAACGTTGGTCTAAATCTAGTTTCTGCCAGACAACTTTCTGATTTTCCCAACAGTTTTTATTAAAAAAAAAATTTCTTTCCCTAGTAGTTGGATCTTTGAGTTCATCACTACTGTGCTCATTTGCTTCTGTGTATTATGAACCTAATCCATTCCATTGACCAACAGCTCTATTTCTTATCTAGTATCAAATTGTTCTGATGATTATAAATTTGTACTGTAGTTTAAAATCTGGTAATGCCAGGCCCCCTTGCTTCCCACACTGGCCCCATTGATTCCCTTTGACGTTCTAGAACTTTTGTTCCATCAGATGAATTTTGTTAATAGTTTTTTTGCTTTTTGGTAGTTTGATTGGTATAGCACTGAATAAGTAAATCAATTTAAGTAATATTACCATTTTTATTACATCAGCTTGGTCTACCTAAAAACAAGGAGCATTTCTCATCTTGTATAGGAAGTCTTTCTCAGATCATCTTCATTCTAGTGCCTCCCCTCTCTTAATTATTTCCTGTTTGTCCTGTCTATGGTTTATTTGCACATTGTAATTTGCCTAGTATCTTCTCCATTAGACTGTGAGCTCCTTGAACCTAGGGACTATCTTTTGCTTTTTTTGTAACCTCTGTGCTTAGCATAGAATGCCAGGACACATGCCATGAGTCTAATAAATGTTTATTGACTGCCTGCTTGACTTTATTTACTTAAAAATATCCATGTCTTCCCTTCTCCCAGGAAGTATCACCTATTCCTCAAGTGACTCCTATGGCACATATATATGGAAGGTAGTCTCTGGGGAAAGTCTAAGGCTGTCTGTCGGTCCCACCATTCCCTTTTTAAATAATATGGATTGTGTTGTGGCAAATACAGAGATGATCAAGAGAGTTTTTTTTAATCTGGGCCCATTATTTATTCATTTAAAAACCTAAGAAACAAGAGGAGGAGAAAGAAGTTTAGATGAAGACATAGCCCTGTTCTTCAGCAATATTTGAGAGCAGCTCTTCATTGGTCTTCTCTTCTTGGGGTCAGCAATTTAGAGGAGCAGGTGTTAAGAAACGTCAGAGGTTATGAGGACTCTTTGGAGCTTGATGAGAAAGCATGAGCATAGGGGTGGCTAGGTGGTGCAGTGAATAGAGCACCAGCCCTGGAGTCAGGAGTACCTGAGTTCAAATCCAGCCTCAGACACTTAACACAAAAAACTAGCCCTGTGACCTCAGGCAAGTCACTTAACCCTAACTGCCCTCCAAAAAAACAAACCAAAACAAAACAAAAAAAAAGAGAAAGCATGAGCACCTGTGTGTGTGTGCGCGCTCGCGTGAGCGTGCATGTTCTTAGTTCTACTTTGTAAGTAACTTATCTGACCATGGCAAGGTTACAGGATAAATTACTATTTCCTGATTGTCTGAAGATGATGTGAATTGGACTTAGCTTTTGTTTTCCTTATTTTTGGGTAGGGGGGAGAGGAGAATGAGCCATTGGAAATCAAGTTCCATTTGTCTGCACTCTTGTCTCAGGAAACGACTTGCTTTAAGTGAACGTGGGGTTGGGTTAGTCCCCAATGAGGCATATTTATGAGTCAAGTCCAAATGAATCAGAAACATATGGATTAAATTTCCTTTGCAGTACCTAAAGTAATATGGGGAAGGGTTTGGAAGAGCGCAGTGGGGGGAACTTCTGGTCCCCAAACAGTTAAAAAGCAGTTGGAATGATGACATTTCTAAATATCACCAAGTCTGATCACCCTTCACGGGGCTCCCGTCTTCTCTAGTTGGCTCACTGACTCTTTTCTGCTCTTATTGCTGGGTCAGATGGACAGTAATTCCATTACCCCAATGATGACCCAGCCCAAAGCTAGGGAGGCTCACTACTGCATAGGCTAAACATAGCCTTCTTTATTTAGCCACAGAGTTTAATATCTCTTCCGGGTTCCCACTTCATCCAAAACCTCAGACGCAATTAATGCCAAATGTATAGGAAGGAAAGGCGAGCCAGAGAGCCAGCCAAAAGACTTTCCATGAAGGAAAAAGAATCATCTTGGCTCTCCTGAAGGCCAAAGTCATGCTGGCCATGGCTCGGACTATTTTTTTAAGGCAAAAAGAGCAAGCAAACATAGTCAGTCATCTCTGAGAGCTTCAACTACAGGAAGATCATTCTCTTCAGGAGTTTGGAATGATTCTATTACTAAGAACAGATGACTTTTATACCATGTTACTGTTCTTCATCACCTAGAATGTGATGGATACATATCAATTCTCCATTTCTTTAGTGGGTCCAAGATCTCATTAATGTGGGTGATTAACCAAGCAAAAAGCACAGACACTGTGCTGGGCTCAGCTGGAGATACCAGGTCAAAAGTGGAACAGTTCTTGCTCATAAAGGGTTTTATATTCCAATAGGGAGAGACAACCAACATTAGTGAGTCATAGACAGGGAGAGAGTTTTGGTTTAAGAAACCCTTTCTTCTCATCCAGTGCCGTTTGTGTGGCAGGGCTGTAATGGCACTGTTGTGATTTAAGTTACTGTGATCTTTCTACATCTCTTCAATGAATATGAGTGGGAGATATTTAGCAATTCTTATACAGGATTCTAAATTATGGTGAGATAGTCAATTCAGAAGCTTGTTGCCATCCTCTGCCCTCCTGCAATTACTCAGATGCTATGATGGAGTCCAAAGTGGACCAATATGGTTGGTCAAGCTGCCCAAGGTTGGCTTAGTGAATGAATGTATTTGTCTCCTGTAATTGACTGTAGGGACTGATTGCCTCTTCTATAGTGTGGTCTGGTGGCAAAAATGCTAGATCTCTAGCTAGAGGACCAGGATTCAAATATCAGCTCTGCTACTTAGTGCCAGTATGTCCTTGTACGAGTCATCCAATCTTTGGTTCTCAGTTTTCTGATTTGTAAAGTGAATTAGGAGCCAGGTGACCTCTGAGGTCCTTTCCAGCCCTGGGTCAATGGCCCCATTGTAATTGATCCCATGGGAGGATTTGCAAACTCAACCTAACTTTCTTAGTTTTGAAGCCATGCAGGAATGCAGCACTGATATGAGCCCTTCATCCTAGCCCGAGGCTCAGTCACTGGCCTCTGAACCCTACAAAGGTCAACCCATCTCTTCCCTCAAAGGCTATCTCCCACATCCATTGAATCCAACAATCAATAAGCACCTACTTTTGTGAAGCAGTATTCTCCATCCTAGAAACACAAAGCCAATAATGAACTAAAAAGTTTTTCTATCTTCATGAGTTCCCTGTTCTCCCCTCCTTCCTATCTGGAATCATTAAGACATCTTCTGGGACTAGCTCCCTAATTCCAGCCTCAGAAGAAGGGATAGCATTTTTTCTTGGGGAAGCTAGGTGGTGCCATAGTGCACAGAGCATTGAGCCTGGAGTCAGGAAGACTCATCTTCCTGAGTTCAAATCCAGCCTCAGACACTTACTGGCTGTGTGACCCTGGATAAGTCACTTAACCCCATTTGCCTCAGTTTCCTCATCTGTAAAATGAGCTGGAGAAAGAAATGGCACACCACTCCAGTATCATTGCCGCAAAACCCCCAAATGGGTCATGAAGAGACAGACCTGACTGAAAAATGACTAAACAACACCTCAGTTTTCACCATTGATACCATTCCCTCCAACATCTCCAGTAGATTTCTTCCCTCTCTTCCCTAGTCTTTCTCTCATTTTCAGACCTTCACTGTTTCCTGGCTCCTTCTTGTGTCTGACAAACACACCTATTTCCCTCACATTACCCAACTCTCCCTGCTAATTATCATTCTATCAGTTTCCAGAACTTTTATCAAACTCCTTGAGAAAGTCATTGAGATAAGGTATCCCCATTTCCTGCCTTTTCAGTCTCTTGTAGGCTCTTGCTTCCTACTCTATGACTCAACAACAATTGCCCTTCAGAGTCCCCAGTGATGTCTCCATTGCCAAATAGAATGAATGGCCTTTTCTCATTCCTCATCCTCCTTAGTCTCTCTAAACCAGCAGTTCTCAACCTGTGGGTCGCGACCCCTTTGAGGTCAAATGACCCTTTTGGAGATCAAAGAGCCCTTTCACAGGGGTCGCAGGGGTAGCCTAAGACCATTGGAAAGCACATATTTCCAATGGTCCTAGGAACTGAGACATGGCTCCTCTGTCCATCTCCAGGTGGGTCCGCCCACATGCAGATATGCCCACATACAAGAATTAAAGGGTCATGGCATTAGGAAGGTTGAGAACCACTGCGCATCTAAACCATTTTGAAGTTGGTGACTTTTTCCTGCATCTTTTCTCCTCATTGAATTTTCTGAGTTTAAATCTGGCCTCAGATACTTGGTAGCTAAGTGACCCTGGGCAAGTCACTTAAACAGTTTACCTCAGTTTCTCCATCTGTAAAATGGGGATAATTATAGTACCTACCTCCAAGAGCAGTGAGGATCACATGAGATATTGGCAAAATGCTTAGGAAGTCTCTAGCACTATAGAAACACTTGTTTCCTTCTTTCTCCCTTTTTAAATCCGTTCATGACAGTCCTATCAGGTCTGTCATACAAATTATTGTCCCCATTTTAGAGATGATGACTTGCTCAATGTCACCCTGTTAGTGCATGGCACAGCAGCTGCAGACCTGATTCCAAGCACTTCAGTCTTTCCATATTAGAGAATCATTCCCGCAGGGGAGCTGCATTGCACAGGCATGATGGATTTCTTTGCTACTTTCAGCCCCTTGAAGTCTCCACTGCTGACAAGTCCCAGAATTCCATGGTGTTTGAAGATAGTTCATTCTGACGGTCCAATGCAAGCTAAGTACTCTGCTTACCCAAACGGCCCCACCCCCCACCCTTGACATGGTGTGTCCACTCTTTAGTGATCAAAGTTGTCTGATTTTATTACTTGCATGAAATGAATGAACCAGATAATGAATCACTTCCCAAGAGTGTAGACATGTCTTCTCTGCCCAGGATTTCTCCTGAATGGTATTACATAAGGAAAAATAACAAAACAACAGCCACTTCTGTAATTAATGCCTTTTCATTGGCCTGTGAGGAACAGTTCAGAGCTTGGTCTAGACCAGATAAGTGCCTTATGGGCCCATGAGTGACTTTAGAGGGATCACACATTTTAGGAAGGGGTCATTGTCCCAAAGAGGGCTGCTAGATTCGTAATGACTATTTCAAATGGAAGGGTGTAGCTCTTCTGAGCAGATATTTCCTCCATCCTGTCATCATACTCTGGCTTCTTAGGGCCAGACCTCCCGGTGTCCTGACCTCCTGGCTCTCTCCCACAGGCTCAGATGTTGGCTTATGTTTGCTTCCTCATTGGCTGGAACTTGGGAACTCCCCATCATCTGTGAGAGAATGGACATCTGGCCCTTTCTCTTTATTCTACTTGAGCCCATGGAAGTCAACTCTTATACCTTTCTCAGAGAAATATGGATTATCTGTCTCAGTCTCTCTCTGCATTTGTCTCCCTGTGTCTCTATCTCTGTCATTTGGTCTCTGTCTTTCTCTTATCTATTGCTAAGCACTCTCTTAATTCTCTCATAAACCTCAGTACCTCAGTGTTTCAGAGAAGAAAAAGCCTTCATCATCCATCTAGTCTAATAATGCTTGTCCTGGAGTGTGTAGGCTCCCTTCTCTTACAAAAAATGGGAAACGTTCCCTTCCCCCATATTTGGCACCTCTCCAATTCACCAGAATCTTTTAACGATTGAAAGTTTCTTAGTAAAAAACATCTTCCATTTTTCCCAGTTGCAGAGGATGTTTTTCATCTGATCCAGAGGTCTTGAACTTAACAAGCAAGGGAGAGGCAGTTAGGCTAGAAGAGTGAGGAAATAATCACTCCTTAGTTTTCTAGGGAAATTGAGGGTGTAGTAAAGGAAGGATGGGGGGAAAGATAGCAATGCTTTGGGGTCTTCTACTGAATGTCTTTGATTGGGCATTTATATGTTCCATGAGTATGTTAAGACATGTCTGGTTTCTATCCTGCACTTTCCCATCTCCATGTCTTTGCCCACTAATGTGCCATTCTTGGGGTTGCCTCCCCATCATCTCCAGGCATTGGAATTTCACTCATTTTAAGGTCCAGTCCCAAGTCTCCCACCTCCCAGCCAGTAACAATCACTGACCCCTTCAGTGCTGGATAACTTAGTCATCCCTTTTCTTATCCACTTGGTGAGGGTCATTTTAAATGACTGTTATAGTGTTTTTCTATATCTCCCTCTCTCTATGCCACCTTGTAATGTTAATGAAATCAGAAGATCTTCCATGCCCCTTTCTATTGGCACCTACTGAAGGCACTTGGCACCTCAAAGGCTTAGCTCCTTACTTCCAGTTAACTCCTTAGGAGTA
>CM053599.1:5290887-5309380 GCA_028646575.1 Pseudocheirus occidentalis
GAGAGGGGGGATGATGGAGGGGAGGGCAGGGTCTGGGGGAGAGATGCTGGAAGCACACACTTCAGTAAAGGGACAGGGACAGGGTAGAGAACAGAACAAGGTGGGGGGAGGGATAGGAAGGAGAGACAGATGATCACTGTCACAATATGTCCACTATGAAGGTGTCCTGTATAATCACACATCCATAGCCTGTATTGAACTGAGTGTCCTTACAGTAGGGGTGGGTGACAAGGGAGGAATCGAAAGAATCTAGAATTTAAATTTCTGCAATACCTGCAACTAGGAATTAAGATATACGGGGGCTAGGATAGGGAGACCCTCCCTGCCCTACCAGAAAATAAGAGAGAAGAGCAGGGCAGGGGCTTTACAGTGGGATTGCTGTCTTAGGGATGGGGCAGGGGCAAGATGGGGAGAAAATGTGTAATTCAAACATGTAATGAAAATGAATAATGTAAACAAGAAAACAAACAAAAACTAAATTAAAAAAGAGATGGTGAAAGGGATAGCTTCAGAAAAGTCTGGGAAAATGTGTATGAATTGATGCAAAGTAAAGTGAACAACCAAGAGGATAATCTTTAAAAAAATTTTAAAATGTATTTATTATTTTATTTTTCGTCAATTATATGTAAAAATAAATTTTAACATTTGTTTTAAAAATTCTGAGTTCCAAATTCTCTCCTTTCTTCCTCTCCTTTCCTTCATATTCTGACGGCAAGTGATTTCATAGAGATTAAAAATGTGTAGTTATGCAAAACATTTCCATGCTAGTCATGTTGTGAAAGAAAACATAGACCTAAAAAACTCAAGAAAAATAACATTAAAAAAGTATGCTTCAGGGGCGACTAGGTGGCACAGTGAATAGAGCACCGGCCCTGGAGACAGGAGTACCTGAGTTCAAATCCGGCCTCAGACACTTAACACAAAAACTAGCCATGTGACCTTGGGCAAGTCACTTAATCCCAACTGCCCTCCAAAAAAGAAAAAAAAAGAGAAAAAAGTATGCTTCAGTCTGTATTGAGACTCTATCAGTTCTTTCTCTGGGAATGGATAAAATTTTTCATCCTACGTCCTTTAAAGTTGTCTTGGATCCTTACATTGCTGAGAATAGCTAGATCATTCATAGGTGATAATCTTACAATATTGCTGTTATTCTGTACATAGTACATTTCACTTTGCATCAGCTCATGTAAGTCTTTCCAGGTTTTTCTGAGAGCATTCTGCTTTTCATTTCTTATCGCACCATAGTATTCCATCATAATCACATACCACAATTTGTTCAGCCATTCCCCTATTGATGGGAATCCTGTCAATTTCCAAGTCTTTGCCACCAAAAAAAAGCTGCTATAAATAACATTCCTAGCATTTGGCGGGGAGGAGTCTTTTTCAAGAGGTGATCAGTGAATTCTTTCAATTTCTATTTTGCCCTCTGGTTCTAAAATATCAAGGCAATTTTCCTTGAGGATTTCTTGAAGGATGATTTCTAGGTTCTTTCTTTGATCATGGCTTTCAGGAAATCCAATAATTTTTAAATTGTCTCTCCTGGATCTATTTTCCAGGTCAGTGGTTTTTCCGATGAGATATCTCACATTGTCTTTCATTTTTTCATTTGTTTAGATCTGTTTAACAGTATCTTGATTTCTCATAAAGTCATTAGCTTCCATTTGCTCCAATCTAATTCTGAAGGAGCTATTCTTTTCAGTGAGTTTTTGAAATTCTTTTTCCATCTAGCAAATTGGGCTTTTAAAGGCATTATTCTCCTCATTGCATTTTTGGGTCTCTTTTGCCATTTGAGTTAGTCTATTTTTAAGGTGTTATTTTCTTCAATCAGGTTGTTGACTCTCTTTTCATGATTTTCTTGCATCATTCTCATTTCTCTTCCCAACTTTTCCTCTACTTCTCTTACTTGATTTTCAAAATCCTTTTTGAACTCTTCCATGGCCTCTAACCAGTTCATATTTTTCTTGGAAGCTTTTGGTGCAGGAGTTCTGACTGTGTTGTCTTCCTCCCATTCCATGCTTTGATCCTTTTTGTCCCCAAAAAAGGAATCTAATGTTGGATGGCTGTGCTTGCTTTGCTTCCTTTGCTTGCTCATGTTGCCAGTCAATTACTTGACTTTTGAGCTCTTTGCCACAGTAGAATTCTGCTCCTAGAGGGGGGAGTTTTGTTCCAAATTTCTGGGGGTTTTGCAGCTGCTGGAGCTTTTAGAAGGGTGCCATCTCTATGGCACCCCCCTGCCCCAGCTTTGGCTCACTGGTCACACACCTCAGGATCACCACTCAAGACTCTGATCCAGTTACAGGCAGGTTAAGGCAAGAGCACTTAGCCTCTGAATGGTTGCTTCCCCCCCCCCACACCCCCGTCTGCAGGCCGGGGAACTCTGAAGTAGCCATGTGGAGGCAGCTGCAGGGGCCACTTCCACTTCTTCTGGCTCTGGCAGCAGAAGGCTGCACCTGCTCTTCCAACCCCCCAGATCCAGCCGAGTTCCACTGACCTTTTACTTTGTCTTTGGCATTTATGTGTTGATAATTCTGGAAACTGCTACAGCTGCCAGTGATGCACTTTCCAGGGCCACTCTGAAGCTAAAACATGGGCTCACATGGGGCTGGTCTTGGTCTCAGTGTGCTGCAATGAATTCTTTTTGTCCCCCTGCTGGGCTGCCTTCAGCAGGAGCTTTGTTTCTCTGTTACTTTTTGGATTCTGGAGCTCTAAAATTTGTTTAGAGTCATATTTTATAGGTATTCAAAGTAGTTACGGGGGGAGCCATGGAGTTTTCCTGCTTCTATGCTGCCATAAATGCTTTTTGTATATATAGGTCCATTTTCTTTTTCTGTCTCTTTTGCAATACAGACCTAGTAGTGGTGTTGCTAGGTCAAAGGGAATGCATGATTTTATAGTCCTTTGAGGCAATCGAATATATATGAGATAATACCTCAGAATTGTTTTAATTTGCATTTCTCCAGTCAGCAGTGAGTGAGAACATTTTTTCCCATATGGCTATCTAGATAGCTTTGATTACTTCATCTGAAAACTGGTCATATCTTTTGATAATTTATCAATTGGAGAATGGCTCTTATTTTTATAAATTTAGCTCAATTCTTCATATGTTTGGGAAATGAAACCTTTATCAGAGCAACTTCAATTTTTTTCACTTACACTAAAGTTTTTTCCATTTTTCTAACTATTTTTCTCTTCATCCCATTCCCCCTGTTTATTCTGTTCTCTCTCTCCTTTTACCCTATACCTTCTCAAAAGTGTTTTGTTTCTGCCTACTCCTTCTCCCAATCTGCCCTTCCTTCTATCACTCCTCCTTTCTCTTATTCCCTTCCCCTCCTACTTTCCTATAGGGTAAGATAGACTTCTTTACCCAATTGAGTATGTATGTTATTCCTTTTCTGAGCCAATTTTGATGAGAATAAGTTTCATTCACTCCCCATCACCTTCCCCCTTTTCCCCTTCACTGTAAAAGCTTTTTCTTGCCTTTTAATGGAAGATAATTTACTCCATTCCACATTTCCCTTTAACTTTCTCACAGTATATTCCTCTCTCACCTCTTTACTTTATTATTTTGAATATCATCTCTTAATATTCAACTTAAACATGTGCCCTCTGTCTATATACATGCCTTCTAACTGCCATGATAATGAGGAAGGTCTTATGAGTTACAATTGTCATCTTCTCATATAGGAATGAAGGAGTTTACCTTTATTAAGTCCCTTATGATTTCTTTCCTGATTACCTTTTTATGCTTCTCTTGTCTCTTGTATTTGAAAGTTAAATTTTGTATCCATCTCTGGTGTTTTTATCAAGAATTCTTGAAAGTTCTCTATTTCATTGAATGTCCATTTTTCCCCTGAAGGATTATACTCAGTTTTGCAGGGTATGTGATTCTTCGTTGCAATCCTAGCTCCTTTGCCCGTGGGAATATCATATTACAAGCCCTCTGATCCTTTAATGTAGAAGCTGCTAAATCTTGTATTATCTGGATCTTGGCTCTCCAATACTTTAATTGTTTCTTTCTGGCTACTTGCAATATTTTCTCCTGGGAGCTCTGGGATTTGGTTATAATATTCCTGGGAGTTTTCTTTTTGGGATCTTTTTCAGGAAGTGATCAGTGATTCTTTCAATTTCGGTTTTACCTTCTCATTCTAGAAAATATCCAGGCAGTTTTCTGTTGGGGCTCTTGTTGGTAATGGGTTGAACCGTCCTCAACTAACAGGCCTGTGATCACCTCAGGCCAGAATTTGAAGGTTACACCTGTTTGTGATAAGCAGGATTATATCTCTGCCTTCGGGGTGATGCACAATTGGCTAGCTGTGGCGAGGGCAAGGCCAGGGGAGGGGCCCTAAGGGGCCCTGGAGAAAGGACTTAAATACAGGCTATCCAGAGGCAGAAGAAAGTCCAGCCATGCCAACCTTAGAGAGCTAGAAGCAAGTGTTGTGTTCTGAAGAAGAGTTCCAGTCCCACGCCAAGCTTAGAGAATGAGAGGGAGTTCCAGCCATGCCAAGCCTAAGAGAAAGTAGCAAGAAGCAAGCCCTGTGTCTTAAGTTTTCTGTGCAGCTGTTTCTCCTGGAGAAAGTGGAAGCCAGGAGCCGAGGACACCCGAAGCCTGTTGAGGAAGGGTATAGGTGAAACCTATACAGCCTGACCCCCCAAAACTGTAACAGTTTTCCTAGATAATTTCTTGAAAGGTGATGTCTAAGCTTTTTTTTATCATGGCTTTAGGGAAGTTCAATAATTAAATTATCTATCCTGAACCTATTCTCCAGGTCAGTTGTTTTTCCAGTTAGATATTTCACATTGTCTTCTATTTTTTTCATTGTTTTGGTATTATTGTTTTTTGATTTCTCATAGAGTCATTAGCCTCTATTTGCTCCATTGTAATTTTGAAGGAATTATCTCCTTTAGTGAGCTTTTGAACCTTATTTTCCATTTGGCCAATTTTGTTTTTTAAGACATTTTCTCCTCATTGGCTTTTTGTACTTTTATTTTAACCATTTGGCGTAGTCTGTTTTTTAAGATATTATTTTCTTCAGTATTTTTGTGTCTCCTTTACTAAGCTGTTAACTCCTTTTTTTCATTTTCTTGAGTCACTCTAATTTCTCTTTCCAATTTTTCCTTTACCTCTCTTACTTGATTTTCAATATCATTTTTCGAACTCTTCTATGGCCCAAAAATAGTCCATACTTTTCTTGGAGCCTTTGAATGCTGGAGCTTTGACTTTGTAATCGTCCTCTGAGTGTGTGTTTTGATCTTTCTTATCACAGTAGTACTTTCTGTGGTCAGAATTTTTTTTCTGTTGCTTGCTCATTTTCCTAACCTATTTCTTGACTTTTAGCTCTTTGTCAAAGCAGAACTCTCCTTCCATGGTGAAGGGTACACTGCTCCAAGCTTCAGGGATTTTGTGCAGCTGTTTTTAGAGATACTTCTAGGGCCCTATAAGTTTTCAGTTCTTCCAAGGACTTATGATCAAAGGAGAAGTGTGATTATTATAGTCCTGGCCTGTACTCTGGTCTGTGAGTGGTCACAAGCACTATTTTCTTCCCTAGATTTGTGACCAGAAACTGTGGCTTTAAGTTCTGGTGTTCTAGTGTTTCTCCTTACCCTGGTATTGCCACCCAGGACTGCAACCCAGATTCAAATATAGGCAAAGCAACAGAGTCCTGCACCAGTGCTAGAAAAAGAGAAACCTATAATCTCCTTCTGAGTAATTGTTTGACTCCTTTACTATCTGTTGGCTGAGAGCTCTGGAAACAGTTGCTAATCGTGCTGAATGAGTAACTCTCAAGGCCTGTTCCTGGTTTCCTGGACCTGGGGCTGTGCTGGTGTGGCTTTTGCTGTACTGTGCTCCACTCTCATCCAGATATGACAGACTTTTCCTGCTAAACTACTAAGTTGTCTTTGGTTGGGAAACTATTTCACCCCCTCCTTTTGTGGGTTCTACTTGATTGAGGAATTGCTTTATGGCACTATTTGAAGGTGTTTGGAGGGATTTGGGGGAGAGTTCAGGCAAGCCACTGCCTTTTCTTTGCCATCTTCATTCCACCTCCCCCATAATCTTTTTAAAATAAAATTTTATTTTTTACTTAAAATTTTACTTTTAATTCACACAAAATTTCATTTTGCCATCACTCAAGTTTTCCACTCTCTACCCCTTTCAAGTGAGCTATCCTTTATAACAAATGTTTTTGAAAGAAGAAAGAGAAGGGGCAGATATGTGGTGAAATGAATAAAACACCAGCCCAGAAGTCAGAAGGACCTGAACTCATGTTTGGTCTCATACACTTGACACACTTACTAACTTTGTGACCTTGGGCAAGTCACTTAACCCCAATTGCCTTGCCTTCCTCCCTCAAAAAAAATAAAAAAGAAGAAAGAGGAAAAAGAGGAACAAAATTATCAAACCTAATTTACTTATAAAAAAAATCTCACAATATGCAAAGTCCAATACCCAAGGACCAACCTCACTACTATATTTTTAAACAAATAAGAGGGAGTCTCTTCAGGGAACAATTTATACAATGCCATAGCATTATAAAGACAAACAACCTCAAAATACTTATGAAATATGATCAATGCAATGACCAACCACATTTCCAGGGACCAATGATGATGCATGATACTCACCTCTTGACAGAGGATGAACTCAAAGCAGAATAATTCATACATTTTTGGAGATAGACAATGAAGAAATTTGGCTTACATAAATATATAGATCTCAATTGACATAAATAAGTAATCCACTGAAGCTATTAAATTATTGAAATTCATATTGTGCATTTCAATTGGCTGGTACAAGCTACCATATTTTCCATAATTATAACTTACAATAGTGCAAATTCAAGTACATAGTTCCACTTCAGGAGATTCATTATTAGCACTAATGAAGACCTAGTTGTATATGCATTTTTGTTAGAAGATTCTTTTCTTCTTTTATCTCATAGAGATAAAGAGAAAATAAAAGCTTTTTAATTGAATTTTTGCTTTAAAAAAGAGAGCTATAGAATAAACATTTAAGTATATGATGGGGTGATGTGAAGTATTTTTGTTTTAGTGTTGGTGAAACTGACCATGTTTGTAGTGAGGATAGAACGGCTAAGAGATGAGAAGTTATGGGATTAAAGTGGAGAGATTGGCTTCAATGTGGAGAAAAGACTAAAGGAAAGGAGGAGATCATAGAGAAGAAAATGTTATCTGAAGGAGGAGATAGCAGAGAAGAAAGAGGAGTAGGTCATCACATAGGTAGTTGTCATATTACCAACCTGTGTGAATAGAGTGGGAAAGATGTGTAATTTTATGTTTTTCATGTTTCTATGTTTATTCATGTTTCTGTGTTTACTTTTATGTTATTGACATCTTCCTTTCCTTTCCCTTCCCTTCTTTTCCCTTCTCATCCCTCCCCTTCCCATCCTTCCCATCTATATGGAATTCTAAAAAAAATTATTTTGTATAGCGGTCTCAGCTTACCTCCAGGACCTAAAAGGGTTATCAGCAACATTTTGGAGTCTAGGTACTGCTACTGCACAGTGGAGTTTCCATGGAGTCTTCCCTCATAGGTGTATATACCCCTAAGACATTTCCCTCTGGAAAGAACTAGGGATCTATATCATGTCTGTAGCCCCTTCCCTTTGGACACTATATGCCCTGTTGGCTATGCTTGGTATCATTCTGTAGGTGAAGATCAGTCTTGTAGAATCTGTGGTAATAGGAACTCTTTGAGCCCAGAGCAGTCTCTCTGATGGGTCATGGTTTTGAGACTGTTCCTTATCAAATTTGAAGAAGTATTGTAAGCCTAGAACACAAACCCAGCTATAACAATGTTATTCACAAATGTCTCATGTAAAAATTGTTGGTAAAATTGCTTAAATGTGAGGGTTAATATATGGTGAGGAAAAATAAATATGGAATCCAATGTACAAACTTAAAAAACATTTCACAAAATTATTCTCTTTCAATTCTCAATTTTCTTGTCCCTCAAACTACAAAGAGGCCCAAACTTGGAATCCTTATAAGCAATGCCTCAAGTAAGAAACCTTCTTTAGTGCGTTGGAAGCTACAAACCCTGATGACTCAACATATTGATGAATGACCGACCCAAATTTAGACCACACAGGAACACTCACAGTGTGCAAGGCGTTTGAAAGGATTAGTAAGCATTTCAATTACATTGAGTTCATTTTTTTAATCACAAATTTAAAATCTGGGAGGCTTGAGATGGATTAGATGACTTACACATTCCCTTCCCACTCTCTGATTCAACAGCTAGTTGAATTCACTCAAACAAATGGTTACTCATAGTTACTCAAAGAATTCTAAGTAAATGCTTGTTTGCCTGACTTCAACTTTTCTCTTTGTCCAACCCAGTTAGTGTGTGCAGAGGTGGTCTGAGTCTATGATTAGTTCAATCTCTTATCTTTTTCTGCCTATTTTTGGAAGATGATGCTAGTGACATTCTATTAGGGGAGTATAATAATATCTCATTTACATGGCCTGTTATTTGCAAATTGCTTCACTCTAGAGGCCTCTGAGCCAACTAGTAAGAGAAACATCATCAAACTGACATATTATCTCCTTTGACTTTGCTTTTGTCTGTTCTATAGATTCCAAAGCTTGGGGTCCTAAGATTATACACTTAGAATTGGGAAGGATCTCAGAGGCCACCTATTGTAACTTGTTTTTCCCACAAAGTAACTTTGCCACATCTCTGTGGTAGGTTCTTCCTTGGCTTGGCTCCAACCTTCTCTAACCATTCTCTCACCAGTTTAGACTAACTTCTTAAACACTATGCCACAGCAATTTTCAAGTGGTTAAGTAATATAAATATGCTAGATTTGAACTGAAGAAGACCCACACTCAAAGTCTCTGATTGGCCATTTACTAACTTCCTTATAAAAGGCTGATTATTTTGAGTAGGAAAACTAGGCCATCTTTTGTCTCAAATCTTATCTAGCCTTAACTCACTGAATGGGTGTTGCCTCAGAAAGACTGAGGCCTGGGAAAGACCTTAGCTTAAAAAGGCCAAGGTCTCTCACTTCATCTGGGGCCATCTCCAGTGGTCCTGACCTATATCTTACCACTGGACTCAGATGAGTCTGGGGGAGAGAGTGTGGCTTATGACTTTGCAAAGCCCTGCTTCACTTACATCCAATTGCAAGTCAAGACATCATACTCCTGATGCCGTTGATCCTCTCTGAAAACAAAGGATGAACAACAACAAATAACAATACAATGGACACGTAACATCAGGTAAGCACAAAAGATTATCTAGGTACCTCAGTGTCTCTCCAAAATGGGACTAGTAAACTGAAACCTGCATTTGAGATTTCTTCCTCTATTGAATTATTTCTACAAAGGTCAATTTGAAGGGATCTTTTATTTAACCAAGGTGTGCTTCATGGTGTTATCCCCAGGCATGAGAATGTCTGGTTATGGTTCTGGGCACTCATTTCCAAGTGCTTCACTCTCAGTTTAGCCATCTTGAGTTGGTTGGCCAATGAGTTACTTGCCAATATGTTTAGTCATTATAATAAATATCTGATTTATTACAACTGGGACCTTAAATAATAACAAGAGGATGAACATAAGGGAGTAAAAAGAGGGCAGGCTAAAGGATACTTCTACTCACAATGTGCTTTGAGAAATGAAAGAAGCTAAAGGCTTGTAGATCATTCCAAAGGCTTATGCTTACATGTGAGGAATACCTTCCCAAAAGAGACTTAGAACCTGGACATGGTGAACACTGACATCATAACCAAAAATCAAGTGTGTCTAAACAATCAGAAAATGACAAGCTATTAATGTGGAAGTCGTATTAGAGTCAGTTCTCAGGTTACAATTGGACTAGCTACTTTTCTAGTGAAGGTCAAAATAACCATCAAATTCAAAGACTAATTTAAACAATGAGGATTTGAAATTGTGAATCATGCCAACGGCATCCATCTGACCTATTGAGCTGGAGATGGTAAAAGGAGGGATGTAGCAAATAACAACCATCAAGATATTCACATTTTTAGTTAGCATTTCCTGAAAAGTACACTCTATACAAACCACAGGTAGAAAGTCAAACAATGAAACCAAAAGGCAACCAAACACAATCTGCCTCAATCACCAAAGATCTTATTTCATTGGTAAGAAGAAAGAAAGTAACCAAGAACAATATCAATGTATAGTTGAGTATGGGAACATTTGTAAGGTATCGTGAAGGAGTTTAAGTGGGATAATCATATTTAAAATGCTAATCATAATAGATATGAAAATGAGTTTACAAAGAAAAAATCCCCCACAACCTGATTAGAGAGAAATTAGGTAAATCATTCCAGGAATACTTAGAAGTGAGACTAACTCTAGGACAACAAATAGGTATAAAATGGAACAGATTTAAGAACTTTTCTATGCCCATAATTCATGAGGATGGAACCACAAATGGCTTTTACAGTTCCTGGGTCCAAAGTCCTATACAAGGAAATATAAATGGAACCTAGAAAGGTGAAATGTGGGAGAGTGGCTGGACCAGACTAAAGACAAGAAGGAAACCCTGCAGCTCTGTGAACAACACAAGCTTGAAATCACTGAGCGAGCACTTTATGAAACAAATTAGGAAATGGAAGGTTCTGGAAGAATGGAAGCAGGCATTTCTATCCTCAATTGCTACTGACCTCTGGGACTACATTCTCATCTTTATAAAATCTATACCACTGTTAGAAGTTTAACCTTGTTTGTGTCAATTTCCTCATCTGTAAAGTGAGTTGGAGAAGGAAATGGCAAACCATTCCAGTATCTTTGTCAGCAAAACCCCAAATGGGGTCACAAAAGGTCATACACAACTGAACCAGAGCAATGACCTTAAACCCCAGAGCCAGTGCTCTTTTCACAGTACCATACTTCCTTCTAGCTAAGGTTTAGATGGAGTTCAGGGCCAGGAATTCATTTTCCTGAGTTCAAATCTGGCCTGAGATACTTCCTACCTATGCCACCCTGGTTAAGCCACTTAATACTGCCTCAGTTTCCTCTTCTGTAGAATGAGCTGGAGAAGGAAATGGCAAACCAATCTAGTAACCTTGCCAAGAAAACCCCAAATGAGGTAATAAAGAGTTGGATATGACTGAAAATGACTGAATAACAAATAAAAGCTTTATATCAGAATGATTTAAAAACATTTTAAGAGTGTGTTCAATGAAAATATGAGAAGAGGTAAGTTTTTGCAAGTCAAACTATAAACTGCCAATCATATATATAATTGACCAAAGTTGCAGAAGCTGCACTATCTCATTGCACTTATTACTCTTTGATTATTAAAATGTCAACATTTCACTGAACAAATAGAGGAAAGAGTATATACTACTTCCTCTTCTTCAACAATGTCTTTCATTTAGAAGTTAAGATAACAATTTAAAACAATCTTGATATATGCCCTCCAAAAGACAATTCTGTTTGGTGACTCTTGAATGATTAGTATTTAGTAAAAAATCAAGAAATAAGATTTTTTGCTTATATACATGGTTGTCCATTGTCATGGAGGAAGACTTGAGCAAGTTTCAGATAGAATGGAAATATCTCATATTCATTGTCAATGTCATTGGATCCTGGAATGGAGTACCATACATTCCATCTAGGAAGATGTATAGTAAATAAGATAGGTGATCTTGTCACCTATCAAAGTCTATATAATAAGGTATTTCTAAATATATGGAATAGTTTTTAAGGAGCCACAGAAATAAATATTATACTTTGGTTACTACTTTGATTGAGTCACTTGATGTACCTTTTATTTGGATTTTAATGATTGGCTGACAGGTACACTGTAATTTACAATCTTTGTTTCATTTTGTTTGTCTTGCTTCCTTTCTTATATTTCTGTTTATATATTTGAATCTTGTGCTTGACAAAGGGAGTTATAATTAAATGCATGAAAGAACAAACAAACACAAGTGGGTATTTGTGTTACCTGATTTATTTCACACTGGAATCAGGAGAGCAGAATAGACATGGTGTGAAGTTTGCAGGATGCATGGAAGTGAAATCACAAAATATCATACAATCATCACAGAATTTCACACCATCATAGAATCTCACTATTGCAAAAGACCTTAGCTGCCCTCCTCAGCCAATCCAGTACTTCGCACAGTGCCTGGAACATAGAGAGTGCCAAGTAGATTCTGTTTGACTGTCTTATCCACACCCTATGCACATTCCCAATAAGTTGTTACCCAGGCTTTGCTTAAGGAGATGAACCCACCAGCACCAGAAGCAGCTGTCCATTTCATTATTTTGAGACCAACCAGAACCTCCTAGAACAGCAGACCTGTCTTAGAAGTAATAAAGAGATCATTAAAAAAGGCAAGGACAACTTAGAAATATGAAGGTCATGGATTTAGGAAGCCCCTTTCTAGAAACCAAAAGTGAAGGATATGTTTTGTTGAAAGAGCTGTGTTTTTCTGAAATCAAATTCAACAAATATTGAAGTGCTTGATGCATATTACCCATTGTACTCAGCCATGGGAAGGATAGAAAGTCCAAAGAAGTCATGGTCCCATCTCTCATGGTACCCACACTTGAGTAGGAAGCTAAAGTATAAGACCTAGAGAAACAGGGTACGTAAAAATTCCTGATAAGTTCATTGGAGAAGTGTGAAATCTGAAGAGGAAGGCCAGTACTGATCAGAGGGAACAGGTTTCCTAGTATAGAAACTATTCAAGTTCAGATTTAAAGGAAAAATTAGGACTAAACAGAGAAAAACGGAAGTGGAACAAAGTTCAGGTATAGAGAAAAACATAAATAAAAGCATGAAGGTAGGAAAGCATAATGGAAATTGTCAAGCACAATGGAGCTGGAAGTGGGAGGGACCTCAGAAGCCAGTGGGCCCTGATCTGTATTTGACAGATGAAGAAACTGAGGCCTCTGCAGGATGAGTGACTTTGCCAATGTCAGGTAGGTCATAAGTATCAAAAGTGGGATTTGACTCTAAGTCCTCAGACTCCAGGCTCCATATTCCAGGTTTTCCCTGGGGTGATGGATTTCTTTTGGCCGCAGAAAGTGCCAAGTCACCTACTAAGATGGGTAGTAAGGGGGTACAGTGGATAGAGAGGTGGACCTGAAATCAGGAAAACTCATCTTCCTGAGTTTAAATCTAGCCTCAGACACTTCCTTGCCATGTGACCCTGGTCAAGTAATTTAACCTTGTTTGTGTCAATTTCCTCATCTGTAAAGTAAGTTGGAGAAGGAAATGGCAAACCACTCCAGTATCTTTGTCAGCAAAACCCCAAGTGGGGTCACAAAAGGTCATACAAAACTGAACCAGAGCCAGTGCTCTTTCCACAGTACCATACTCCCTTCTAGTTAGGGTTTAGAAGACTCAGAGGAAAATGATGTTATGTAATAGTGGAGACAAGAAGCAGCATCAGACCAGCTTTGAAGGTCCTCCTTGCTTCTGATGGCAGGTAAACTTGGGGGAATTGAAGAATGGAGATGTCCTACTCACTGGCTAATTGACTTTGTGTGATCTGTTGTTAGCTTCACCATCATGGATGGGATGAGAGAGGAGTATCTATTCTCTCCACATGCTGTCCTTTGTAATGGAGGAGGGAGTATACAAAGATACACAAAGAGACATCCCCTAGACATGCCGAAGTTCTCCAGATGTTTTCATTTGTGGATGATACTGAGACACTAGCACTACATCCTTGGGCCTGCAGGTCCTCCTCAGTACCATCCATAGCCACTCAAAAAAGAAAGGCCCCCCCCATGAAAATCCACGTAGTTGAAGCACAATGTTGGCATCCATCCGATGGGCAGAACGTTATGTCATATGGCTGATGCAATGATCTAGGCCAGCCTTGCTGATGGACCTGCCATTGCTTTCATTCACCTCTCTGTTGCTTTAGCGAAGGAAGATAAAGGAGAGATTGTCATTTGAGTAAGTTTTAAAATGGCCTCTCCCTGAGTACTTCTGCTCTGCTAGTCAGTCAGTGTGATGAGCTGCTTAAGGGGGAGACTCCAGCCATAAAAGGAATGTCAGTGATAAAATGTGGGAGGCCTGGAAAGGACAAATGGAAGCATCTCAATTGTTGGTGAAATGCCAGGTAAAGAGATGGAAAGTAATGACGACATGGGCAAAGGTCAAGAAAAAAGGAGTTAAAACCGTCCATGGGGAAACTGTGCCACTGAAAAGGTCTCCAAAGGAATGATCAAAAGAAAAGCAGAGAACTCAGGTAGGAGGAGAGTAAACAGTATGAGAGCAGAGTGAGAAATTGAAATGAAAGATGTGAGTGTAGTGCACACTGGAAGACATCTCTGCTGTGCCCTTTTCGGGACTGGAGGCTGCCTATGTAGGCAGCATAGTTTGTATTTCTTGACATGTATGAGAAAAAGGGTGTTGATATGGAGGAGTCAGGGAGAAGGGCAACCAGGATGATAAAGGAGACTCAGGATTGCCAAGCATTTGAGTTAGCCTGATAAAGTGGGGAAGCATGGTGCTGTGGTTGGATTGCATTCCTTTTCCCACAGGGTAGCCTGGCCAAAGCTGCGAACAATGCCAAAGCATGACCTCACCCAGAGGAGAGCAAACATTCTGGGATTCCTTGGAACTCTGTTGTGAGGAGGGAGAGAGATGACTCTAGAATCATGGAGCGTGGAAGGCAAATTAGGATGGTAGAGAAATAGGGCTTGGATCAGCATTGGAGAACATATTTCAAACCTCCATGATTTTTTTCTCAGCCAATCTTGCGGTTATTCATCAGCATGCTGGTTTGGGTCAGTAAAGTGTGAGCTTCCTGAAGGCAGAGTCCATATTTTACTAACCTTGGGATTTATCACAAGCCTAGAATGTGACCTTGAACATAGTAACGAATCAATAAATATTTGTTTAACTGATATATGAATGGTTTCTATCTGCCAAAGCTACACAGTACCATTAAGCACTCTTGATGGGCTGTTTAGAGGAGAAGAGAAAACTTCAGGTGGGAAGTGGTCCTGGAAGGTCATCCACATTTAAGAGGGATTTTATTTGCTTTGTTTGGCTGCGGAGGGCACAATATGCTGTGAGGAGAAATGGTGGTCAGACAGGGACCATGCAAGGAAGAAGTTTGCCATCCATTCGAGTTGTGCGTAGGTAGAATTGGTGCCTGTCACTGGAAGTCTTTGATTGGAGGCTGGACAATCATTCCACAGGTAGAGATGTTAAAAAAAATACTTCCTTCTTAGTTTGAACTAAATTTCAAAGTTCCTTCTGAAGTTCAAGTTTTTGTGACTGGACAATCCCTAGTATTTGGGGAGACATTTGAACTCCTGCATGAAATCAACCAGTCCAGTCGAATTCATCGTCACAATCATTTATCCCATATACTCTCTGCCAGGCAATGAAGTGGTTTGGGAGGAATGGAAAAGACACTGGTCTTAGGGTTAGAGGTTGTAGGTCTAAGTTGTGGCTCTGAATTTTAGACAAGTCATTTTGCCTTGCTAAATTTGATTACGCAGCTGTAATATAGCATTGGAAATGATCATTCGTTCAAACTAGGTTTTCATCAAACCAATGGCCTCTTCTTCATTGTGATGCTATGGGATCTCTTTTAGGCCTTTGCCACTCATCACCATCCTCTTCTCCATCCTCTCTCCACTCTCAGCTTCCATGACATTGGTCACTCAATAAGTGTGTGTGTGTTTGTGTATGTGTGTGCATATACGGACATACCTTTATACTTTCCACTGAATAGGAAGAAGGGGGCAATAAGGGGCATAGCAGGTAGAGTTGACCTTATCAGGAAGGGCTGAGTTAAAATCTTGCTCTTGATATGAATTGACTTAGAGAACCAGGGTAAAGTAGTTAAATTCTTAGTGCTCTATACCATTCTCTACACCTCTTAGATGCAAATGAGGTATTTCTCTTCATGGTAGAGGGACTTTCATAAGCTTCTCACCAAGAGTTGCCTATAACATCGAAATCCCTGTTCTAATATCTATCTCTATCTATCTATGATTACAGCTAAATGGAGTACTGGGTAGAATGCCAGACCTGGAGTCAAGAAGACTCCTCTTTGTGAATTCAGGTCTGGCCTTAGACACTAAATGGCTGTGTGACTCTGGGCAAATCACTTAACCCTGTTTGCTTCAGTTTCTTCATCTATAAAATAAACTGGATAAGGATATGGTGGATCACTCCAATATCTTTGCCTAGAAAACCCTAAATGGGGCCACAGAGTCAAACATGACTGAAAAATCATTAAATGATCACAGGAATATAAACCACATCTATATCTCTAGATGTTATGTATATATAGACATATACACATGTATTTCATTCATATGTATATATACACCTACATACACATATATGTAATATTTATGTTATAGTATATGAACTACTCCATATACTATTGTATACTATGTTTCTGTCTATTCCACATTAACTGGTCCATATGTGTGTATGTGTGTGTGCTCGAGTGTGCTAATGTGTGTGCATGTGTGCTCACATGTGCTCATGTGTGTGCATGCGTGCTCTTGTGTGTATGTGTGCTCGTGTGTGCTAATTGTGTGCATGTATGCATGTGTGCTCGTGTGTGTTGTGCTGTTTTGGAATTAGGGTTATTTGACTGAATGTACTGGTTTTGTAAGTTAATTTTGTCAAATGGCTTTTTCATGTAGATACAACCAGTGTGTTTTGAAGCCCTGGCATGTGGGTGGGAACCCAGTTGTCAACCCCTCTTCACAAATCATCTGAGTCCTTTGTGGGAGCTCTGCATGCTGATGAGACACACACCAGCTCAGAAGGAAAGGAACATGTCTATTATCATTATTTAAAAATTATTCCTAATGAAAATAATGATTTATTGGCTGGGTCTACACAAAAACACACTAATAGAAGTAATGTAATGCACTGGGAAAGAATGTTGGACTTGGAATAAAGCATATAAGGCTTGGGTTCAAATCCTGCTTCTGACATATATTAGCAATTTGACTCTAGGCAAATCTTTTAGCTTCCTGTCCTTGGTTTTCTCATCCACAAAATGGGTATAATGGCCAGCAAATCACGGACCTTACAAGACCATTGTCTGGCTGATGTGAGATAATGGTGTCTGTTCACTCATCTCTGAACTGAGGGGGCTGGGGCTGGGCCAGATGATCTTTAAGCTTCCCTTTAGGTCCAGACCTGTGACACTGGTATAACATCAATGTATAGAATATGCTTTGCAAGCCTTAGTTCTCTACATTAACATCAGTTATTGATAGTAATAGAGATATGGCCCATACTCATACAAATGATTTGTTTTAACCATTTGGGTTAAATTGATTGGTTCCTACAAGTCAAAACAGAGCAGATTAATAACAGGTGGCATTTATAAAGCTCTTTATGGTTTGCAAAGTGCTTTACAAATCTCATCTCACTAAATTCTCAAGACAGCCCTGCAAGGCAGACATTCTTATTATTATCACAACTTTACAGAAGAGGAAATTGAGGCAGACAGACATTAGTGACTTGTGCAGGACCATGCACTTAGTAAGTCTCTGAGGTGGGATTTGAACTCAGGTCATCTTAAGTCAGATCCAGGGCTCTATCCATAGCTCAGTCTTAAATGTTCATAGATCACATGGCAGGGGAAGGCCTCTTAACTAGAATGATAAAGAACTCCCAACATTTTCACCATGTCCACCTTTCTTTTGGAGAAGTTACCATTGATGGCAGAAAAGTCAATTCCTGTTAACTAGATGGGCATTAGAGCTGCTCTTTCCTCCAGCCAGCAGAAAGCCAAATTCACTTGGGGGGAGGGAGAGGGCAATCACAGTGGTGGCAGCAGCAACGGCAGCCCCACCAATCCCTGACCACGCTGTCTCTATGGCGATGGAAGTTTGACAGAATCTTTTCTTCCCAACTCTCTTGTGGGAGTTGTGAGACCCCATCCAATGGCTATTGTTCCCATCTTACAGATGAAGTCATTGACGCACAGAGAAGCTGAGTGTCTCATCTGTGCTTACACAGCAGGTAAGTATCGAGAGGGGTGTTCCCATGTGCATCTCTTGAACATCGGAGTCCGTTCTCCTTATCTTCGATCACTCTTTTTTTTAAATTTTAATTTATTTTCTTGATTACATCATTCATTTCCACAAGGATTTGAGTTACAGATATTCTCCCCTTCTTTCCTCCACCCCCAAGCCCAAAACAGTGATCCCACTGCAAAGCCCCTCCCACAATCTTCTCTCTTCTATGCCCTCCTCCAATGCCCCTCTAACTTTCCGGTAGGGCAGGGAGGGTCTCCCTACCCCAGTCCCTGCACGTCTCATTTCCCAGTTGCATGTAGTTAATAATAATTATATACATATATATTTGTTTGTTTTTTTAACATTTGATTGTATAGCTTTAAATTTTAGATTATTGCTGTTCCTCCCTTGTCACCCACTCCCACTGGAAGGAGCAGTAATTCAATACAGGCTGTACATGTGTAATTATGCAGGACATCTCCATGGTGGACATATTGTGAGGGGCTGATTGTATGTCCCTCCTTCCTAT
>CM053599.1:5309880-5349899 GCA_028646575.1 Pseudocheirus occidentalis
CAGGGATGATAGTCAAGGGATGCACTTAAATAACTAGGGGAAACAAAGTCTCTGAAAGGGAAGAGTATGGGACTCCAACTACCAACTTGAGAATTTTTTCTAAAGCTCTGGTAACATGGCCCTTACTGCCCACTCTCCAATGCTTCATGGACACACAAACCCCATAGAAAGCAATGGAAAGGAAGACACAAAACGGGATTGAAAGAGAAGGAACAAATGTGGGCTATTTCCATGGGACATGTATGTTTGGAGCAGAGGAGAGAGTACTTGAGCATGATCTAAGTTTGAATCATGGCTCTGCTTCCTGCTGCTTCCTCCAACAAGTCCCCGCAGAGCTACTCCATACCCAAGGCATTGCCTAAACCTCTCATCCATACCTTTCCATCATCTCTCATTCCTCTCTACCCTTCTTTCCACTCCTATAGGCCCAACCCCAACTCAGTCCTTTGCTGGATTCTTTATGGTTTCTCTCCTTCAAGTCCTTCCCTCCTCCAAACCATCTTCTGTTCATTGGCCAAGATGCCTCCATCCAGCATAGAAAGCTCTTGGTGCCTTAAGTCTTTCCCCATTTTTGTTTAACCTTCACTTCACTGCCCTGTATTCAATCATCTCCAAGAGTTCCCTCTCATTTTTCAAGATGGATACTAAGACTTCTGGTATTCAAAGCCTTTCCTAACCTGCCCCTTGTCTGCCTGCCCAGTCTTCTTCCACCTTGCTCCCCCTGACACACTTTGGGACCCAATGACTCCAGCCTCCTGGATGTTCCTTGCTGTACACTCTCTCACCTGCCTTTGACCATTTTCATGGATTGTGCCCAATGCCCAGAACAGTTCTTGCCATTCTAGTCTCTGCTGCCTGGCTTCTCTGGCTTTCATCATTCTCAGCTAATGCTCCACCTTCTGCAAGAAGCTTTTCCCCATTTTCTTCATCTTCATACCTTCTGCCAGAGAGGATCTCCCATCTGTCCTACAGTCACGGTCACTCAGTGCCATTTGCATGACATTCCCTCTCCTTGAAAGCAAGGCCTGGGGACTTTTTTCTCCTTTTCTCTCTCCAGAGCTCAGCACAGCACCTGGCCTGGAGTAGACACATAATTAATGCTTGTTGACTTGACTTCAAAGTCTGATGCCTTCACGCCTTTTCAGCCTCTTTCACCTGGCTCCCCTTCACCCATTCAATGATTCGACCGGAATGTCCCATTTGTGATTCCTTCAACAAGAAACAGCATCTCCCTTTGCTGTGTCTTTGCTATGATTGTACTTCCTGTCTGGAATTCTCTATCTCTCTCTCTTTTTCTCTCTGTCTCTCCTTCCCTATCCTCCCTCTTCCTCTGTTTCCCCTGACTCTCTGTTTTTATCTCTGCCTTCTTTTTCATCCACCACCTAGCTGACCCCTCCATTAAGACTTAGTTGAAACCTTCCCTTCTATAGAAGGCACTCCAGACACCAATACCTTCCCCGTCTCATTGCCTTCCTCTCTTCTATTCATACCTTGTCTGGATACGTCATCTCCTCAATAAGAACTGGCAGTCCTTGAGGGCAGGGACTTGTGCCTTGCTTGGGCTTTCCCTCAGACCAGTGCTGAGCACAGTCATAACTTCATAAATGTGTGTTGACTGACTGGATTCAGTAGCAAAGAAACACTGAACTGAGTTAATAATGAGCAAGTTAAGATAATTAGCTAAAAAGGTGGTACATGCTGATTCTCCCTCCCCAGAGAAACTCTTTCCTCCTATCCCCAATGAGCTTTCACACATGCCCTGCATCATTTGGCACCCCTTATCTTGGGCAGATAGGTGGCATAGTGGTTAGAGTTCCAGACCTGGAGTCAGGAAGACCTGAGTTCAAATCTTGCCTCAGACACTTTCTACCTGTGTGACCCTGGACAAGTCACTTAACCCTGTTTGCCTCAGGCTCCTCATCTGTAAATGTGCTGGAGAAGGAAATGGCCAACCACTCCAGTATCTGCCAGGAAAACACACCATGGAGTCCCAAAACTGCAGACACAATTGAAGTGACTGAACAACAACCACCACACTGGACACAAAGGTGTTTCTCACTTCCTGTTCTCATACCAATGGTCCTCCTTTTCCTCTGCAACAATAAGCAAACAAAGCCCAAACCAAAGTCAAAGTCAAAGTCAAAGGGAGGCTGTTGGGCTGGTGTCCTTGCACAGATCTTGTGGCTGTGGAGCCTGGCTTTCTGTCACCACTTCTCAGAGGATGACTTTGCCAGGTCAAAGACACCTTCTCACACATGAGTTACCAGGGCTGAACAGAACCTCCTGCCCGGGACTGAAGAGTTCCTCACAAGCCAGCAGTTGTTTGTCTCTGGCCTTTCCTGGCTTGCCTCAGGCAGCCATCACTTCCTCTCATGTGAGAGCCCCCACTGGAGTACCTAGATCTCTCTATCGCCTGGAATTCCTGTCCCCTGCCCATTGGCTTGTAGCGCTTGTTCACAATGGGTTTTTCCTGGCCCTGAGGTGGATTTCTGCTGGGAACTGCATGATTTGCCAGGCAGGCCTCCCTTGCCAAGGGATGTTCTGTTCTGTAGATGACACATCCCCCTGAGAATGACTCGGTCCTAAGCCGGGGGTGGGTGGGAGGTCAGGGGAAGCCCCTACCCAGGAGAAAAGAGTTTCTTTTTGTACCTGAAGAAAAACACTGTCATGATAAACAGCCTGATTTGTGGGCTGTGAGTGGGTGAGCTGCTCTAGCAAAGGCATGCTCTGTGCTTCCTCGGAGGGAGGATTCAGGAATTTAATGAACAGAAGTTTTGTGATAAAACCTTAAAGCCAAATACAATGAGCAAAAGATGAATAATTTGAATTCCTCCCAGTTACACAAATTTTTTGAAAAATATATAGTCACAGTGCCTATTGCACAGATGAAGTGTGATAGTAAAGTACTGCTAGCAGAGGACAACAGAAGAGAGCTCTCGAGTCTCCAAAGCACTGTATGTGGGAGTAATCTCATTTGGGCCTCACTTTGGACACTAGCAACTCCCTATTACAGATGAGGAGACTGAATCTCAGAGGCTATGCAACTTGCAGAGTCACTCAGAAGCAGGATTTAAACTCGGGTCTTCCTGACTCCAAGTCTGGTCTACCACATTGTCTCACTAGGCAAGGAGTACATTTTATTCTCTAAACAAATGTACCAGAACTTCTGGGTCCCCAGTAGCATTCACCCTGTAGAAAGGAGCTGCCTTGGCCACTGTTCACACTCACTTAGGTGGCCAGTGCTTCCTCTGCTCAGCTCATCTGGGTCACCCTCTTTTGAAATGGCATTCAAAGCCTCTTGGGGTATACGTTAGAATCTCCTCCAAGGGGCAAATTTTCATCCCAAAAGGAGATGTTTCTCTTCTAGAAATAACTTCATGTCACTTGGAGCCATTATTGCTAAATAAGGTAAGGGATCAAGGCAGATGCAAGGTGATTATATCCTTGCACAAGACTCTACCACTCACATCCTGCCTTCCATCTTAACCTCATTGGGACTTCCCCAGATGAGCCCTGAAGGCAGGATCTCAAACCTAGTTCCATCCATACATCAATGAATATCTCTCACATGGATTTTCTGCCCAGCCTCATTCCTCGATGGTTAATGGACTGTTACCACCACTCCCACACTTTCTCCATGCCAGTGATTTGGAGCCTCCTATTACCAATGTACAAAGCCCATTCTCCATCTCCAGCTATCCTCTCCCTTACTCTGATTTCCCTTGACCCAAGCCTCCAAAGGCACTATATTCTACCAGCCCTTCCACTGTGCTCTCTGAAGTGCTCTCTCCATAATTAGAACTTCCTTTCATCTCAAGCCTCTTCATTTCTTACTCCTTTCATCTTCTAGTGCTCGCTCAGGTCTGGCTTCCTCCTTATGACACTACATCTCTCATCACGATTTCTAGTACTTTTTGTACTTTAATTAATCCTCCTCCTCCCTCCCCATACCCCACTCACTAGTCATGGTCAGGAACTTGAAATTCTCTGTGCTTCAGGTTGTTGCTTCCAGACTCTAACTCTCCCACCGCTGTTCACCAGCCTCTCCATGGGAATTCATGCTGTACATATTTCTCTTACAATCCAGACCATGTTGGCCACTGTCTGTGGATACCAAAGGCATTCATTCTCCTTGCTTCTTTAATGAATCCAATGCCTGCGACAGTTCTCTTCTTGCCAGACCTTGGCCTTTGCAACTTCCATGCACATATTGCTGCATTGTCATGTACCGTCACTTTCCAGTTTCTCAGTCTAGTCATCTCCCACATCCCATGTCTCCACTTCCACCTCATCTGCCCACCAAGATTTCTTTAGCTGACTATTAATTTTTATTATTCCATATTTCCTCATACCTTAAAAACCTGAACCTTGTTCTTCTGCTACATGCATTCTCTCTACACCTTAGTGTTTTCCAAATCATTACCCCCAAACTGGATATACTTTCTTCTCTTTCCTAGTTGGACCCTTACTAAACCACTTCAGACTAGCCTAGATTTTCAAATCTCTTGATCCTTTGTCCTGAACTTGACTTGACAAAACCAAACCTTAGCTCATTCATGCCATCCAGCTCCTTTGTTCTTAACTATACACTGCTGAATGTAGTAGAAGAAATCACAAAACTGCTGATTGAGTCTACTCAAATTTTATGTTACATAATGTAAAATAGGTCCTCACTGCAGCCAAACAAACATTCTGTTCTTTCTTTATCAAGTTGCCATCCCCTCAGTTGAGGATCTCCTCATACTTCCCTAAAATACAAAAACAAAAAACAAAACTAAAGTCATTCCCTGAGAGTTCCTTTTTCTCCCTTCCTAATCTCAAATAATTCCGATGTTTTCCTCCATTGTCTCCTCCTTTATCCCTGTCTTACACAAAAGGTCACTTTTCTCTTTACCAAGGCCAAACCCTCTATATTCACTCTTGAACCCATTCCTTCCTATCTTCTCCAGTAGATTTCTCTCTATCATCACCTCTCTCTGTCTCCATCTTTCCCCCTTCTCTTTCTCCCTGTCTTTGTGTGTCTTTCTCTCTCCTCTCTGTCTCTCTCTTTCTCTTTGTCTCTCTGTCTCTCTGTCTCTGTCACTCTCTGTCTCTCTTGCATTCTCATTCTCATTTTTTTTCTTATGTTCTAGTACTCTGACTTTTGTCTACAAAACCTGCTCATGTCTCTCCTATCCTTTAAACACCCTCATTTGACTATGTCATTCCTGCTACCTCTCACTCTATGTTTTTCTTCTCTTTCCTAGCCAAACTCCTTGAAATGGCTGTCTACACTCAATAGCTCTACTTCCTCTAATTTGACTCTATTCTAAATCCTCAGCAGTCTGAATTCCAACCTCATCAAGCAACTCAAGCTTTCTTCTCCAAAGTCTTTTCTCAATGAGGTTTCTGCTGGAGGTCTCTGTAGTACTTGGTTCTGCTTATCACCTTCTAGTTACCTTCTCCTCTTTCTTATCCACTCACTCTGTCTAAGTCTCTTTTGCTGGTCCCTCATACATGTCACTCCTACAGTGGATGTATTCTAAGATTCTGACCTGGTTTCTCTTCTCTTTCCACTACTCTTGTTTGATTAGCTCATTAGCTCCAATGAGTTCTGTTTTCCCCTCTGTATGGATGATTCCTTATATTGATCTAGTACCATATCACTAACTTGTCCTTCTGAGGATCTTGAACTGGATGTCCCCTAGGTATCTCAAACACATGCCCCAATCAGAACGTATTGTCTTTCCCCTAAAACCTTCCTGTCCCCAGGCACCATTTTCCTGGTCTTACATGACTGCGACCTTGATCTCCTTCCTTGACTCCTTACCTCACTCACCCCACATATCCAATCCACTGCTGAATCTTGTCCTTTGATCTTTACAATATCCCTTGTGCAATTTCTCCACCAACAGCCCCTGGACTTAATCCAGGCCTCTCTCTCCCCTCTTACCTGGATTCTCGCAGTAGAATTCTTATTGGCCTCACCACCTCATGTCTATGTCCTCTCCAATCCATCCTCCAACTCAACTACAAAAGTGAGTTTTGGAAAGTGCGGGTCTGACCATGCCAGTCCCCCATTCAATAAACTCTAGTGATTCACTATTATATCCAGAATTAAATATAAAGTCTTCTATTTGGCTTTTTTAAAGCCCTTTGAAATCTGACCTTTTCCTATCTTTCCAGTGTTCCATTAATCAAACAAACTCTCTTACTTCCTTGCTCCCATGCGACCCTCCATTGGTCCCAGTGCCTTTTTAGCAGGCATTCCCCCAAGCCTGCAATCTTCTCCTTCTCCACCCATGCCTCAGGGTTTCTCTAGTCTGCTTGAAGTCTCAGCTCAGATCTCCTTTATCTCTTTGCCAGTCCTGTCACTAGTGGCTTCTCCCATGAGAATACCTTCCTTTGACTCTGTATTGATATTGGGTTTTCGTCCTATTTCCCCACTTAGAATGAATGTGAGGTTCTTGAGGTCAGGGCCTGTCTTCACCTTCTTTTATCTCCCTAGTGCTAAGACTAGTGCCCGGTACTTAATAAATGTTTAATAATGTGTGTTAGGTGACTCATAGACTAGTGGGTCATGGCCTGTTTCCAAGGGGAATCTCTTAAAGAGTTCCTGGAGGTCGTAGACAGAAGCAGCATGGGGAGAAGATGTGGTTAGACTCCAACGGCTGTCACCTTGCCTGGACCCTCAGAAGGGCATCAATAGAGCAAATGGGAATCTTCCTTTCCTAGACCTTGTTGTATCTTTAGTGTTTGAACTTGAGTTCAGGAAAACCTAGGCTCAACTATGACCAACCTGCTTGCTCCTAACTGTATGACTCTGTACTAGTCACCTAGCTTCCTCTCTCCTCCCAAATCAAACACCATTTTCTCCCATCAGGCTCTCTTTTCCCAATGCCTGTCTGTCAGTTATGTACCCACTCTCCCACTCACCCTGGTTTGAAATCTTGGAGGCATCTTTGACTCATCCCTCTCCTTCAGCCTCCATAGTGAGTTAATCACCAATTCCCAACAAACTTTCCTACAAAGTATCTCTTATATCCCTTCCTTTCCCCTCCCACTGCCACCCTAGAATAGGGCCTAACCATCTCATGCCTGGGGTCTAACAACTGTCTTTTGCCTCTCCTTCCAGTGTATAGGCTTCTTCTCCTTGAAACTATAGTGTATTCAACCCTCAGAATTGGCATTGCTAAGGCACTTCTTTCATCAGAAATGCACAGTAACTCCAGAGGGATCCCAGAAGCCTCCAAATGTAACCCTAACATTGAAATAGGAAACCCACCAGAAATCCCATAAGCAGTAGTCCTTTAGCCTGTTCTCTCAAGACTTCAAGGGATATAGACCTCACTGTGGAATGGGCCAGGACATTGTACTTGGGACAGATCTAATCATTAGGGACCTACTGTCCTACCAACCACAAAGGAGGCTGGGTGGCACATTGGGGAGAGTATTAGAGTTGGAGTCTGAAATATCTGAGTTCACATATGAATGCAGACCCTTCTAGTTGTGGGACTTTGAGTGAGCAGCTTCCCTACTCTATGATTCGTCTTCTTCATCTGTAAAATGGGAATAAAAATATTACCTCTAAACTGAGAGGATGCCCATGAACTGCAGAATGGCTAACCTGGTTGTGCGATGTGAATGGAATGGAATACTACTGTGCTACAAAAAATGATGAGTGGGAGAATTACAGAAAAATCTGGAAAGACTTATGTGAACTGATGCTGAGTGAGGGGAGCAGAACCAGGAGAACATTGTACACAGCAGCAGCCATAGTGTGCAATGACTAACTTTGATAGACTTGGCTCTTCTCAAAACTGCAAGGTTCTAAGTCTGAGAATCCAAGACAACTCCAAAAGACTCATAATGGAAAATGGTATCCACATCCAGAAAAAGAACTATGGTGTCTGAATGCAGATCACAGCATATGATTTACTCTCTTTTTTATTTTGTTTTGTTTCTTTTTCCTTGTGGTTCATTCCATTGCTTATCATACTTCTTTACAACATGACTAATGTGAAAATATTTTAATGTGAATGTATATGTAGAGCCTATATCAGTTTTCAGATCGTCTTGGAGAAGGTAGAAAATTTGTAACCCAAAAGCTTGTGGAACTGAATGCTGTAAACTAAAATAAACACATTAATTAAGAACTATGACCTCTTTCCCAGGGTTGTTGTGAGGATAATCTCTGTAAAGTGTTTGCATACCTTAAAATACTCCATAAAGGGGAGCTGCATTTCTTTGATTAGGCTCTTTCTCCTAGCCCTTTCATAGATTATACCTTGGATTCTGTCATTAGACATTCCCCAAATTGAGCTGCTCACTCCTTGTTTTCATTTCCCTTGTTTCTCCAGTTAGATTGTAACCTCCATATAGGCAGGAGTCCCATTATGTTTCTTCTGCTTCCCTCTAGATAAAAAAAAGCATTAAGCAAATGATTGGAGACTTCAAGACAGCAGGAGGGGGACTAGAGCTCCTTGGTCTCTGTTTCTTAGTCTCCAGCCATCTGCCACTTGTACCTAGAAACAGGAATTTCCCACCGTCTGGAGAGGCTCCCAGTCTATCTTGAGTAATCCAGGAATCAATGTTCATGGTGCTTTCCAGTTCAGTGAGGAATCTGGGTGAGGCCCAGAGGAATGCACTGCCCAGGTGCATGTTTGGTCCAATGTGGAATATACATACCTTCTATATGTTCACCAATTTACTCTGAGGGCATGGGGAATGGATGACTCGTGTCTAGAAAACTCTGTATGGAGCAATCAGAGACTGGGTAACTAAGAAATTTCTTCAGACCTGCACGTACTTAACTCAACAGCAGGGATTCATCCCAGAGAACAAGCAAAGAAGAGTTAATCCTCTGCCTTTGCACACTCTCTGTCTCTGGATCGGTTGTGTGATTAGTTGGTAGCTCAGCCTTGCAAAGACCTAAAGCAGTGGCAGATCATCTTGTCTCTGTGTTTGGTGTGATTTGTCTACTCTGTGGAGCTGCCATTCCTTCAAACCCAATTCAAAGTCAAAGAACTGACAGATGCTTTGGATGAGGACTTTCCCTTCCCTGTTAGCTAGCTTCATCACTTGTGTGTGCTCAGTTTCTTCACCTAGAAAATAAAGAGGTTAGACTTGATGGTTCTAAGGCCCCTTCCCCTCTAACCCTAGGATCTTATGATCCTTATTATCTTAGGTAGCCTCAGAAACTATATAGCTGGATTAATTTGGGGAAAACTGGAGGAACTGTGGAGGTCATTTCAAAGTGTGCTTGCTGTACAAGATGATGAACTGAATACTTCCTAAGATTAGAATCTGTAGAATTTTCAATGCACCTCAACATAAATGTGGTGGTGTTTTAAATTATTATCTATCTAGATGTAATCAGAAAAAAAAGTATGACATATGCAGGAATTGAGAATGAGTACAACGGAGTGCTTATGTTATTCATAAGAAACCACGCATTAGAAAGAAAATGTGAGAAAGGACCTAATAATGTTGGCTGCACACTGGAAAAGGAACTTATGGGAAGAGCAGAAGGTCATCCATTTAGAGTGGAAAGGGAACTTCGAGGCCATTGATTTCAACCTCTTCATTTTTACAAATGAATAAGGCTTTTAGAGCTTAAGTGACTTGCCCAGAACACATAACTAGTAAGTATCTGAAACAGGATTCAAACTCAGGTCTTCCTGCACCCAGTATTTCCATCCATTACACCAAGCCATGAATGAGAGTCATCTAGGATAGGCTGCAACCTGCATCATTGGAGAGAATGACCCATTAATGGGACCATTTCAAGTACTCTTCTAAAGTTTTCTTCTAATGCCACATTGTAGCAAGGAGTTGACCTTCTCTTTAGGTTTTCAACACTCTGTTCTGGTTTTCCTCCTACCTATTTGACCCTTCTTCTCATTCTCCTTACTTGAGCCTCTTCCTTCTAACCATAGATGTCCCTCAGGGTTCTATCCTGGGCCCTCTTCCCTTCTCCTTCTATACTATTTCGCTTTGTGATCTTATCAGCTCCCATGGACTTAATGACCATCTTTTTGAGATTCTCAAATCTACCATTTCTGCTCCATTCTCTCTACTGATCTCCAATCTTGCGTCTCCCACTGCCTTTTAGACCTTTTGAACTGAATGTCCAGTACACATCTCAAACTCAAAATATCTGATACAGAATTTATTATTTTCTCTGTTAAACTCCCTCCCCTTACTACCTTCCCTATTACTAGAGAGGGTGACCCCATACTCCTAGTTCCCCAGGCTCACAGGTTAGGAATCAATCTGGACTCCTCACTCTCTTCCCACCTCCCAGATACAAGCTGTGGCCAAAGTCTGCTGATTTCACCTCTGCAACATCTCCTGAATATATCCCCTTCTCTTGTCTGACATATCTATCACTCTAGTGAAGGCCTCAATAGCCTGCTGCTGGGTCTGTCTGCTTCAAGGCTCTTGCCTCTAATTTATTTTCCATTCAGCTACTAAAGTGATTTTCCTAAAAATGAAAACCTGATCATATCACACACCTTCACTTAAGAAGCTCCAGTGGCTTCCTATTGTTTCTGGTAGCAAACACAAAATGCTCTGTTTGGTATTTGAAACCCTTCAAAACCAAATCCCTTCTACCTTTCCAGTCTTCTTGTTCCTTACTCCCTAATATGTACTCTTCAATACAGTTAGCCTGGCCTCCTGAATGGTCCATGAACAAGACACCCTTTCTCTCAGATCTATCCATTGTCCTCCACGTTTGGAAAGCTCTCCCTCCCAACTAAAATCCCACCTCCTACTGGAAGTCTTCCCCAACCCTTCTTAATACCAATGGGATCCTCTGTTAATTATTTCCTATTTGTAAAATATATAACTAGTTTTCTATATGTTTGTTTGCATGCTGTCTTCCCCATTAGATTGCAAGCTCCTTAAGGGCAGGGACTGTGTTTTTTTGCCTCTTTTTGTATCCCTAGTGCTTAGTATAAGAAGTCTAGCACATAGTAGGTACTTAATAAATGTTTATTGAATTGAAAGAATCTGGAAAGTCTTTCCAAAATGATGTGATTATGCAAAAGCTGAGACTTTTTTTTGATAGTATAGATCGTACCAGCTAGAGAGAAAGGCATCAGTGAGGTAGAATTTGTAAAAATGAAAGAAGAAAAACCTGCCAATCACTTTGGTTTAGGACTTAGGACCTTATCCTCTTGATTTTATGTCAATATAGGAGAAAACCTCCCATTATGCCCCTTCTATCCTTGGATCAGAATGGTGGGACACGGGAAAGAGTCAGCAGTCATGCACCCTCAGTGGTGATCCCATAAGGTTCCCATGAGGCTTACTAACTGCTGACAAGGCTGCTGGGCTCACTGTGGATTTCTTTCCCCACTTAGTGGTTATTATCCTTGCCGTGTTTCACACTGAAACACTCATTTCCAATACTACAGAAACGTGGCTGGGCACTCAGGCAAAGAGGCATCTGTTCCAACAAAATGTTCTGTGTTGATCATTTTCAAAAAGGATTTTTCTGTTTTTAAAGAAACTGTGTGGACTTGGAGATGAGTCAGTCAATCTGAGTGGTGCTGGGTGCCGAGTTATTTTGAAAGCTGTAAAAATTAAAAATACATGCAAAGAAAATAATTTTCCTTAAATATTATCTCAATTTTATTCTTTGACTTAGTTTTTTTTCAGTTCTTTTTTTTTAAACTTTCTATATCACCAGAGACTTCTCTGCTAAAGAGAAAACACTATCCCAGAAAGGCAGCTGTTAGGGATGGATATCTATGGAATGCTAAATGCAGAGCTCCATCCCCCCACCATCTGGATCCTGATTCTAGATTAGTCTTATTTGAATGGGATGGTATATGCTATTGAAAGGTGATTCCCTAGATAGAGGATCATATTTCCACACAAAACTTTTATTGTGATTTGGACACAGCTAACATCTCTTCAATTCCCAGAATTTATTTCTAGGCATTCATTAAGTGCAAGAATCATGGGGAATTGTGAGGAGATGCCTTTATGCAAGTTGGAATGTCTTTCAGGTGCTTTGTTATATGTTAGTGCCTATTCTAATTTTTCTCTCTCTAAATGTCTCCTGTTCTGCCTCAGTGAAGCCTGGAAGGGACCCTCCATCAAGGGAATACTCTGTCAGGTCCCAGGTTAATTCAAGCAGAAAGGACTATGAGAATTCCAGCACAGTAAAAGCCTCATGAAGGCAGGAACAGTCTCATTTTTGTGTTCCTGTCCCCAGTACCTCAGGAGCACATAGTAGGTGATCAATAAATATTGAGTGACTGAATGAGTGATAGGACTCACTTTACCTGAACTTCTGTATTCCCTGGTGCCTAGGAGTATTCTCCATACTGTGGGTAATTAATCAATGTTTGTTGAATTTTCTGAATTATTTTGCCTCATTAACTAGGATTTTTTTGAGGAGAAGGCAGGCTTCAAGGTACATCATGAGATAATCCAACTTCCTTAAACCAAGATGTTAGATCATTTTCATTTTTCAAAATTAATTTATAGTACATAGAAGTAGAAACATCAAACTTAAGACTTTGCTATGAACAAATTCTCATTGATTTGCTAGATGATAGTCAATGAGTCAATCAGTACTTGAAATACCTCTGGCCTAAGTCCTTTGCTCAGTGGACTTTGGTGTAATTCAATGATAGAGGGGGAAAAATGTCAATTTCAGAGTCAGAGGAGATAGACTCAGTCCCTGGCTTAGCCATTTATTAGTTATATGACCCCAGGAAAATCACTTCATCTCACTGGGACTTCGTTTCTTAGCAAACAACTAACAGGCAACAGTCAACCGTGTCTGCCTGATTCTGAATTCAATATTCTTTCTTCTCTTCTGCACTAACTTATAAGGTAGCAGTGTAGCTAAACTCTTGGCTGGTTGAAGCTCTTGAATGCCAGGCAAAGGAATATGACTTGGAGGAACACCTATAAGGAAACTCTTGTCAAAGGAGACTTGAGACCCTTACTAGAGCAGTCACAGTGGGAAGAGTGGGAGGCTGTGGATATCAATGATCTTACCATGGTGAGACTGAAAAGACTTGGTGACTCACTGACTAGGCATCTGAGTGGTAAAGAGTAGAGAGAGAACCAGGCTAGGGGTTAGGAAGACCTGAGTTCAAATCTAGCCTCAGATACCTACCAACTGCGTGAACCTAGGAAAGTCACTTAACCCTGTTTGCCTCAGTTTTCTCATCTGTAAAATAATCTGGAGAAGGAAATAGTAAACCACTCCAGTATCTGCCAAGAAAACATCCCAGTGGGGTCACAGAGTCAGACAGGACTGAAAATGATGAAAATAACAACGAAAAACTCATTGACTATGAGAGATGAGCAAAAGGGACAAGTAGAAAGAGAATATCAGATTTTCACTATGGGCTGAGCCAAGCTGGAACAGTCAACAGACCAATTATTTTTAGATTGATTTGTTAATTCAGGGCCTCTCAAATAGCACGATCTATTGTACTAACCATTCTGAGATCCAAGTTGGCTGATAAAGAAGCCCAAAGCACCAGATTGACTGTTGTTTTTTGTTTTCGTTTTTTTGAAAAAGAATCATGTTTATTATTGCAGGAAAATATTGCGTGAAAGTGGAAACTTTCAGTTTAACATCCAGATGTTTAATCCATACAGTGACAATGATACACAGAATTCTGTTGGAATTTATCATTTTTTTAAAATTTTTTTAGGAAGAGAGAAGGATCAGATATACTTAGAGTGTCTGTGAGCTTGAAATGTAATGTGGCTTAAGACAGATAGTTGTTAAGCAAAGCTATTTCCATGAATCTGTGACATTATTGGTTTAAATATTTTTTGTCACTGCTATCATGCACAGCCTATTCTTGTCTATTCATCTTGGGGTTACTCTTGCCCATATTTGCCCACAAATCTTTCAAAGGGCATCCATCTAACATTCTTGGGTTTCTTGTTCATCTGCTTATAGTTCATCAGTGATATGTTACTCACAACGAGAGTAGGACCTCTTTTTCCAATCTCTCTGAGGATACCTGGTGTCTTTTACACAATTCTTCATGGGAAATATGAAATGAACTCTCATCTCTCCATATACCATTCTCTATATCGTTCATCTTTAGTCACTTTAGTGCAACTTCAGTTTGGAATTATGTCACAAGATATTAATTAAAAAAATAACAGATCTTTTTTTTTCTGTGAGAATCTTGGGTCAATTAGAAGCACAGCATACACTGCAAGGAGGAGAATACAGGAAAAAAAATCCAATATAAGACCAAATATTTATAGCAACCTTTTTAGTGGTATCAAAGATCTAGCAACAACGTAGATTTCCATCATAAGGAATGGCTATGCAAATTGGGTTGTACAGATTTTTATGTCATATTGCCTGGCTATAGGAAATGCCAATAATGATGTTGATGATACTGATTCTGATCCTGATGATGTCGATGCTGATGGCAGCAATGTCAATGAATACAAATCCTATACAGAGGAGCATGGGAAGATGTGTGAACTGATGCAAAGTAAAGTAAAAAGAATTTTGAAAAAAAAATATAATCAATGACTGCACAATATAAGTAAAAGGACACAGACACCAATTGAAAATATTGGAATTAAGATGATGAAGTGTCATCCTAAAAACAGATGAGAATGAACCTTCTTCCTCTCTTTGCAAAAGTGTAAGACTGCATACAATGTCAGACTTGGTTGAATGTGTAAATCTTGCTGAACTTTCTTTCTTTTTTAATTTTATTTTTTGTTATAAGGCTTGGTTTTCTGGGATGGAGTATAGTGGGAAACACATATAACATAAACACAAAAATATATCAATCGAAATAAATTTTCAAAAATGCATTGTGTATTTTTCTAAAGTCAATCCATTCAACTCTCCTTGTACCTCTGGCTTTACCAGAGATGATACTTATTTATCAGTCTGCTGCTTCATCTTTGGCTGAGCATCTTCCTTATCCAGTAATCAGTCTCACAGCTACACACAGGCGGTCATATATGTCCAGGTTTCCCTGGGGAGGAGAATGTTTGTGCAGAATGGATGATATCTGAGTCAAGGAGAATCTTCTTTCCTCAGTGGAGCCACATGCCAGTCAGTCAACAAGCATTTATTAAGTGTTTACTATGTGTTAGGCACTGTGCTAAGTGCTGGGGATACAAATGTGAGCAAAGAGAAAAATAGTCCCTGCTCTCAAGGAGCTTCCATTCAAGTAGGGAAAGACAACACAGTAAAAGCAAGCTGAAAAATGGAAGGGGGCAGTGAGAGCAGGTACTGGTAGAGGAATGGTGGCCAAGTCTGGTGGCCAATGAAGGAAGAATCATCTGGGGACCTTTCTCAAAATGGAGATTCTGGGAAGAATTACTCAATAGGCCAAGAGGCCCATGGGAGCAGAGTCAGAAGGTAGAAGAGTCATGATGGTCTGCAGAATGTCATTTCAGATGACCTTTTTTCAACGTAGCTTCTTACCACTCAGACCTTGAATCCGGTCCCTTGTCTGAGTATGAGACAGAGCATTTGGAAGTTACGATTCATTATCTCACAAAGCTATAATAACCCAATTATGTGATGCCAGTAGAGTGGAAATGATCATCAGCATCACCTGCTTATTTTATAGGCTAGAAAACTAGATGCAAAAAGATGAATGGACTTGACCAAAGTCACACAGTCAGTTGTGTCAACATTTGTAGAAAATGCAGGCCAATTGGTTCCTGATTCATCCATCACTCTTTCCACTGCATCCCAACACCATTCTATAGGAGGAGGTGCACTTACTATGTAGCTGTGTAGATGACAGATATAGAGTCAATGGGTAGAAGTTATGGAAGTATAGCCATTGGACCTAGAGTTCAAATACTACTTCAAATACTTCTTGCTTGTGGTCCTAAATAACCCAGTTCAACTGTCAGTCTGTAAAATAGAGATAAGAACAGCACCTATCCCCTGGGTTCATTGTGATGATAAAATGAGACAGTATTTACAAAGGGTTTGTGAACTTTAAAGTTTTATGTAAATGCTTGTTATCACCAAAACCACCACCACCACCACCACCATCACCACCACCACCACCACCACCATCACCACCACCACCATCACCACCACCACCATCACCACCACCATCCCCATCATTCCTCATCATCCCCAACATCACCACCATCCCCATCATTCATCATCACCACCACCATCACCATCACCACAACCATCACTACCACCATCATTGTCATCATCATCATCATCATCATCATCATCATCATCATCTCTAAGCTTCAATTTCTTCATATACAAAATCAGGCAGTTAGACTCAATGGTATCTTGGCTCTCTTCCAGTTTTACCTCTATTAACCTAAGTGTGAGGGAGGCAGATTTGGGCTCTGTTGAAAGGATAGATGCCTTCCCAAGTTGAAACTGAAAAAGAATAGAATAGGTTACCTAAGCAAGGCATGAACTCATTAATCTAGAGGCAGTAGGGCAGAGACCATCTGATTAGGGTATTAGGGATGGAGGAAATTCTTGGGTTTTTGAAGTAGGTGAGCTCTAAGGGCCGTTGTAATTCCAAGTCAGAGTCTGGGAATCTACTCCCCCATGTACTTCTCAACTATTAATTGTGCAATCAACTCCAGCAACTGGACATTAGAACAGAAATGGCTCATGATTGTGTCCACTTCCGTGCACATGCATTTCATTTTATTTCCCCTGTCCATCCTATACCTACATAAGCATATGAAAGCTGTGCTACACTGTAGTTACCAAAGCTGCTATCTCGGGGGTTTCTGTACCTTATCCTCAGATTCACTCTTCTTGAAATATCATGCTGTAATTATGTATACAGAAATGATTCTTTTGCCACTTCACTTGGCAGCAGCCAACTCATTCTCTTGAGATTAATATGATGACCTGTCCTTGTGGGAGAAGCCCATCTGTTGATGCACTTAGGGCTTATCTACAGAAGGCACAGGCTTAGAATTATTTGTCCCAAACTGCCTCCTTCTTTGCATATAAGCACACTCAGATTTCCTCAGTCCTAGAGACCTTTCCCTTGATTCTCACACCTCATCCAACAACCATCCCATTTCTCACCTCCCTTTATAGCCAAACAACTGAAAAAGCTGTATACACTCATGTCTCTACTTTCTCCAGATCTGTTCTCTTTCTAGTTGTTTGTTGGCAGCTGGTCTTTCATCCACAGCACTCTACTGAAACGTGTCTCTCAAAGGTCACCTATGGTTGCTTATTTGCCAAATCCAATGTTTGCTTATTATTTTCAGGCCTTATTCTCCTTAATCCATTTTTTCTTAATACTGTCTCTTTTCTTGGTTTCCCAAATAGGCTTCTTGCCTAGTGAGATAATAGAGGTATATCCTGGACTAGTTGCTTCTCTCTGGTTATATCATAGACATAAGGTAATTGGCAATGGAGAAAGAAACCTTAATCTGGCTGGCTAGCAACAAAGTGGGTCTACAGCATGACACAGATTAAGGGTACTATTTGTGACACAAGATGTGGTCAGAAGTCCATGGAGGATAATAGCTTCCTCAGAGAATAATGGAACTGGATCAGGTAGTTTGGGAGAGGTAGTGCAGTGGAATTCAAGGGGTCATTTAGGGAGATATGCCCTCTGTTATAGGGATCAAACTCTACCTTTGGTATGGTAGCCATTCTGTGGTAGAATTAATCATTGCTGCTATCCAGGGTTAATGAAAGTTTTGTAGTAGTTGAAAAAGTCAAAGATTTCCTCATAGTCCTCTGACTGAATTTAGGACAGACATGAGGGATGCAGAGGGAGTACCTAGAATTTTCATGCCAGTGAGTGGAATAAGCCCTTTAGGGACAGGAGCTTTCTTCTTTCTTCTTCTTCTTCTTCTTCTTCTTCTTCTTCTTCTTCTTCTTCTTCTTCTTCTTCTCCTTCTTCTTCTCCTTCTTCTTCTCCTTCTCCTCTCCCTCCCCCATGCTTAAAACAGTATCTGACACATAGTAGACTCATAGCAAATGTTTGTTTAATTTAACTGAATTCTTTTAAATGGAACAGAAAAGTCTCATTGGCATTTCATTGATTTATCATGATAATCACTTTTCTCATCTATAAAATCATACATTAGAAATAGGTGCCTTTTAGCTTTAGATGCATTATCCTATGGTGTGCCAACTGCAGCACTGAGTATTCTTTGCTTTTAAAAAAATGGGATAAACAACCCTTTCCCAAACTGATCTCTGGCTTAGACCAATAAACAAGAATTAAATTAATTTTATGGGTCCTGTCCAGTGCTAGGCACTGTGGATAGAAGGGGGAAAAAGAAATAGCTCCTGGTCTTACAGAAGGCATTCTATCCATGGTGGACAGCTGAACTCAGATGTATACATCTGTGCTTCTTTTCTTTAGAATAGTTAATGAGGTACAGTCAGGGTAAAGTTGAAAAGTTGTGGCCTTCTCTAGCCACCATATTGTGTGCTCAAGTGGCCTTGGAGTGAAGGTTGTAGTCCTACTCCTAATTCTGAGGCCAGGAGTTTATTCCCTGATGGCAGTGGCCTGGAATGTGCACAATGGAAAAGATGAGCCCATTAACGAAGAAGCCACCATGTTTGTTGTTGGCTTAATTCTCTGGGGTGTGGGAGGTACTCCAGGATTTTACAGTCCAAATGGCCTGCTTTGGTATGCTGGACCTGCTCCAAGTGATGGTGCCAAGCCTCTTTACTGCTAACAGAGCTTTTCCCTAAATTACATAATTCTTTTTGGTTACTTCTAACTTTTGTGGGAAAAAAATACTCATAGGGCAGAAGTATTTCAGAGGACATGTCAGTTTAGGATAGAGTAGCCTCTTCTGCTAGAGAACAGGACAAGAACACCTGTTAGAACCATGAGGACATCTCTATCCATCACAAATTGCTTCTGAGCATTAAGTCACATCAGCACTAGGACAGCACCCTAGGGCTGTTTCTGGAGGGAAACTTTGATGGAAGTCCTTTGGAAGCATCAGTAGATCTTTGAAGGGAGCAGTCAGGGATAAAACCAAATCAACCCAAACTAAACAAAACAAACAACAAAAGCAAAAACAGGACACAGTGATGTGGTAGTTTCCCAGAAATTACTGTCAATCCCTGAGTAGTTCTGGTGCCCTGTTGCAAGTGCGTCTCTCCTTCTCATAAATCCATTCTTATGCATCCCACTTGCTTTGAACTCTAGGGAACTTCTTTTGGCAATGCAGGCAGGTGTGCATAGAGGACAAAAGGGGACCATAGCCACATAAAATTGGGATTTATTCCCCAGGCCAACAAGGAAGGATCATGATGCCCTTTTCCTGCCAGTTATCTTTTATGGTGGTGTAAGATTTGACCCCTGGGTATTTGTATCAGAATAGCTGGAAGGTAGAATATGAAGTTTATGGAAGATATGGCATAGAAAGGAGTTAATGGGGGTGGTCAGAATGAATGAGTTGATTCAAAGAATACTTTAAGAGCTAATACTAACATGTCTATAAGTGAGAGTGGTTTGGGGTAGGAGTATGGAGGAGAAGAGAGAGCTAGGTAGAGCTAGATAAAGAAACACTAAGACATTTACTGTATGCTGGTTACTGGGGTTACAGATATAAGAAACTGACAGTCCCTGACCTCAAAGAGTTTTCATTTAAATGGAAGAAGACAAGATAAAAAAGAGAAGGGGTAGTATGCCTCCTAGACATGGCTCAGAAGTTTTGGGGGCCTGAATCCAGGTAAGATAAGACCAAGGCTGGGCTATCAAGCTCCAAAGGGTGGGTGGATCCACCTTTTCTGGATAAGAGATGGAGATGATAAGCTAATTGGAGTTACTAAACAAAGGAAAGAGTCTAGGAGTGGATCTTAAAAATGTTTGGTTTGCCTCTCTATTGAGCCTTGGTCTATAGGATTTCAGGAAGGATATTAGTACTAGCTGATGTACCCTGATAGTTCTATAAAGGCCACCAATGTGTGGAGCTCTGGATTCCAGCTTCCTCCCCAATAGCAACATGAATGTCTGGGGAGCACTAAGAACAGAGTCCTAATTGATTTATTTATAAATGGCATAATCTATAGCAAGACCCAGGTAGACCCTGTTTCAGTTAATTGATCTCTTGAGACAAAAAAAAGTTTCTGATGCATAGAATCATGCAAGTGTTTTGATGGTAACTACTTTTTCAGAGCTTCTCCAGGTCCTAGCTATGAGGAAACGAAACAATATGGTTATCTGGTTCTCTTTCTTTGAATAGAGGGGAGAAACATGATGTAAAACATTTGTGTAGAAGTCAGGGGAGTGAGAAACAGAAGTGATTTGGTCACTTGAGCACACTAGAGACCACCTTAACAGAAAGAGGGAATAGATGAGCAGTTTGGGAAATAGACTATAGGCTTGGCACAGAGACTGGATGTTAGTCATGGGGTACTCCAATTATCCAGACAACTGCTAGAAGTCTTTCTTAACCAAAAGCACAGCAGTATGTAATTCCTTGGCTTGCCTTAGTGGTAGTTTCATCCTTCCAAAATTAAGCTTGAGTGTTGAATTCTTTTACGGCAGGCCCCCTGTACCCTTGCTTTTCAGGGTTCCCAGCACCCCAAACCACAACAGTGCAATGTGTGAGATGACAGGGAGAAAGGAGAGCTGCTCAATTTGTATTTTGCTTCTCTTTTCTCTCCCAAGGAAAATGACCTTCTGACTGGAAATTACAAAACAATTGCCATTATGGAGAAAATACAAGTATTAGATAGTTAATAAGAGAGTGAAAGATCATGTAGATGGCTTTACTCAGTTATTCCCCTTGCCCAGATGGGGACCACATGCTCAGGGCCTTTAAGAAATGGTAGATGAGGTTGCTGAACCATTGTGTGTGATGTTTGAAAGATTATGGAAAATAGGAGAGGCAGCACAAGACTGGGAAATGGAATATGCTCCCAATTTTTCATAAAAAGGAAAGAATCAGTAAATTATAGGCCAGTGGCCTTAACTTGGATTCCTGGGAAACTCCTTGAATATATTATTAAAGAACAAGTTGGAGAATATTCAGAAAGGGAAATAGTTATCCTCCCAAATCCAGCATGGCTTCATCAAGCACAGGTAATGCTATATTAGCCTGCTTTACTTTTTAGATAGGGCTACTAAAGAGGTAAATGAATGGAATGCTGTAGATGTTGTTCATCTAGATGGCAGACAAATGTTTGGTTTAATATCTCCTATTATTTGTGTGGAGATTGAAAGTTGTGGAATAGATCAGTGGTCTCAAACCCTTTTTGAACATACTCCCCATATCAAAATTGAGCACATGCCTCTAATACATGCATATTTAACTTATTTGCGAAGAATGCACATATTCTCCTGTACCATAAATTACGCACATTATAGAACTTCTACAAAAATAGACATATTAAGAGGGAAACAGAAAAGTGAAATTTTTTTATACTGAAGTCAATAGGAAACCCTGAAATTTATTGAGTAGAGGAGGGGCATGATCAGGTCTGTGCTTAAGGAATGTCACTTTGACTGCTAGGTGGGAGACAGACTGAAGTGAGGAAAGACAAGGCAGAAAAGAACACCAATTATGATGCTTTTACAATAGTAAAAGTGAGAGGCAATAAGGGTCTGAACTAGGCTGGTGACTGCAGCTAGAAAGAAAGGGACACATTTGCAAGATGTTGTAGAGGTAGTGTAGCAATGATAATTGAGCAATTGAATATATGTGTGTGTATACACACAGATACATATGTGTACATACATGTGTATATGTATGTGTATATATGTGTATGTGCATATATTGTGTGTATATTTATACATGCATGCAGAGAGAGAGAAAGAGAGAGAGGGAGACAGAGACAGAGAATGAGCAATCAGGAATGATACTGAACATGGGAATCTGGGTGTCTGGAAAGACTGCGGTGCCCTTGACAGTGACAGGGGATTTTAGAAGAATGGTGGGATTGTGAGAGGAGGGAGAAAATGGAATTATATCTTCAATGAAGATTACAAAGTGGGAGGCAACATAGAGACAGTAACTCAGATGAACTCTTTCAACATTGTCCTCCAAACAATTTTAAAATAAAACCTTAAATTTTGGAGTGGTAGAGTCAACAAAAGCTCATGGTGAGAATTTTTCCAGGTTAAGAAAACTAAGAAGGTTGGCATGGAATGTCTGGGACACTGGAGTGAAGGCCTGCCCTGAACATACTTTTTTTTAAAACTTATTGACTTGTTTATTTACATTTAGTTTACAAGATTCAGTTCCAGAATCATTTGAGTTTCAGATTTTCTCCCGTTTCTTCTTCCCCCCAACCCCCTGTGGTGGCATACACTCACGTATAGGATCTGCAAACACTTTCACATTGTACAATAGTCTGGTTGTATAGAAGCGTTGTAACCAATGGAGCAAACAATGGGGAAAAAAAAGAAAATAAACAAAACCAAATGGAAAAAACAATAGCACGTGTTGCTTCAGTCTCCATTTAAACTCTGGTCTTTCTAGATCTTTCTCTGAGGGTGGATATTTCCTTCCATTCTGAGACTTGTAGAGCTGTCTTTTAATTGTGTGTTTCTAAGAAGAGTCCAGTTTATCAAGGCTGGTCATCACACATATGATGTGTCTGTGACTGTGTGCAAATTTTTCCTGGTTCTGCTCTTCTCACTCAGCATCAATTCGTATAAGCCTCTCCAGGTAATTATGAAGTCCATCTCCTTCCCATTTCTTATAGCACAATAGTATTCTATTACATTCATATACCATAACTTGTTCAGCCATTCCCCAATTGATGGGCATCCCCTTAATTTCCAGTTTTTTTTACCACCACAAAGAGAGCTGCAACAAATATTTTTGTACATATGGGTCATTTTCCCACTTCTATGATCTCTTTGGAATACATCCCCTAAAGCAGTATTACTGGGTCAAAAGGTATGCAATTATTTATAGCCCTTTGGACATAGTTTCAGATTGCCCTCCAGAATGGCTCTATCAGTTCACAGCTCCACCAACACTGAGCATACACTTATTAAAGCAGCAGCAGTAGCAGCAGCAACTTCAGGAGCATTCAGTTCAGAGACAGGAAGAAGGTCAGGCAACTGATCAGAAAGAGATTACAAGAGTTCTTTTTTGGCACTGGATACATTGGCACTGACTTAGAAAATATATTAAGAGCAAATAATTTAAGAATTATTGGGTTATCAGAAATTCATAATTAAAAAGGACCTGTAAATCATATTTCAAGAAATTATCAAGGAAAATTAATTCAGTTGTCTTACAACTAAACTCTAAAACAGAAATAGAAACAATCCTCCAATCATCTCCTGGAAGAAATCTCAAATGAAAACTCTCAGAAATATTATAGGCAAATTATAGAGCTCCTAGGTCAAAGTGAAACTATTGCAAGCAGCTTGGAAAAAAAAAACATTCAAGTATCATGGAGTCATAGTCTGAATCACACAATATTTAAAGGCTTTCACATTACAGGAGAAGAAGACTTAGAATATCATATTCTGGAAGACACAGGAGCTAGGATTACAATAAAAAAATAACCTATCCAGCAAAATTGGTTATAATCCTTTAGGGGAAAAATAAATATTCAATGAAATACAGGACTTTCAAGCATTCGTGATGAAAACTGTATAGCTGATTAGAGTTGATTAAAATGTTGATATTCAAATACAAGACTCAAGAGAAACATATGAAATTAAATAGGAAAGATTCATCATAAGGCACTCAGTAAGATTAAATCCTTTGCATTCCTATATGGGAAGAAAATTTCTGTAACTCCCAAGAACTTTATCATTGTTAGGGCAGTTAGGAACATACATAGACCAGGAGTGAGAAACCTGAGGCCTTGAGGCCACATGTGGTCTTCTAGGTCCTTGGCTGCAAACTTTTGACTTTTGACTGAGTTCAAGTTTTACAGAGGGCATGAGTGTGAATTAACTGTGTTAGAATGATGTCCAAAAATGATTGGGGGAGAAGCTGAGAACAAAGGATGCACTAGGGGAAGGGGGAAGGCAGAGGTATAAGAGGGAATTTTTTCTCACATAGGAAAAAGTACACAATGAAGAGTTTTTATATTAAAGATAGAAGTGGTAGAAGTAAAAGGCAATACTTGGGCCTTACTTTTATCAGAATTGGTTCAAAGAGAGAAAAATATATATTTACATTCAGTTATATATAGGAATCTATCTTAACCAGTAAGGAAATAAAGAGGGAAGGGGATAAGAGAGGTAGAGGGAATGATAAAAGGGAAGATAGATTAAAGGAAGCAGTAGTTAGAAACTAAATAGACTTTTGAGGGATAGCATATGAGGGAAGAAAGAAGAAACAGAAGAAAATTGGATGGAAGGAAAAATACAGCTAATAATCATAATTATTAATGTGAATGGGAGGAATTCACCTATAAAATGGAAACAGATAGCAAAATGGATTTGAAGCCAGAAGCCAACAATTTCTCCCAAATAATAAATTCTTATCCTCACATCTTAAGTTTCTGCATTTAAATCCATGATTTAGTAAAAGTTGTTGGGAAAATTAGAAAGCAGTATGACAGAAATTGAGCATAAACCAATACCTTACACCATTTATTAAGATAAGTTAAAATGGATATGTGACTTAGATATAAAGAGAGAGAGATATTACAAGAAAATTAGAAGAACTTGGAGCATGTTACTTATCACACATATGGGTAGGTGGAAATTTTATGAATAAACAAGAGATAGGGAGCAGAATGAGGTATAAAATGGATAATTTTGATTATATTAAGTTAGAAAGTATTTGTACAAATAAAACAAATATAGGCAAGGTCAGAAGGAAAGCAAAAATTTGCTTTGAATAAGGTTTTATAGACAGTTTTTTCAGATAAAGGTGTCATTTCTCAAATATAGCAAGAACTGTGTAAAACCTGTAAGAATATGAGTTTTTCCCCAATTGGTAAATGGTCAAAGAATATGAACAGGCAGTTTTCTGATGAATAAATCAAAATAATTTATAGGCATATGAAAACATTCTCCAAATCATTATTGGTTGGAGAAATGCAAGTTAAAATAACCTTGAAATATAATTTTATGCCTATCAGACTAGCTAAAATGATTGAGAGGAAAGCAATAAATGTTGAAGGGGATGTAGAAAAAAGTGGGATACTAACTCATTGCTGGTGGAATTGTGAACTGATCCAACCATTTTGGAGAATAATTTGGAATTATCCCAAAGAGTTATTAAAGTACCTATACTCTTTGGCCCAGAAATACTCCTACTAGGTCTATTTGCAAAGATAATTAGGGAAAAAGGAAAAGAACCTATATGTTTTAAAATATTTTAGCAGCTCTCTTTGTGGTGGCAAAGAATTAGAAATTGTGGGCATGCCCATTAATTGGGGGAATAGATGAACAAGCTGTGGTGTATGATTATGATAGAATGATACTGTACTATAAGAAATGATGAGCTTGATGATTTCAGAAAAACATGCACAGACTCAAATGAAATAATAAATGGCAAATTAGACAGAATCAAGAGGACATTGTATATAGTAATAGGAATATTGTTTTAAGAACAACTTTGAGTAACTAAGTCAAATTGACTATTATAAATACCTAAATTAACCACAAAGGACATATGAAAGAAGACATTATCTACATCCAGAAAAAGAATTGATAAATAGAAATCTGTATAGAAATATTTTACACACAGAGACACATACTTTTGTGTCTAATGGTAGCCATCTCTAGGGTAGGGAGGAGGAGGGGGGTAAAAGAAATGTATATGATGACCATTGTATATTTAAAAGGAATGAGAAGTTGTAAATAATATATTTGTAGTTTCATGTGCAATTCTTTTTTGAAAATTACACTATGCTATGGAAATGCTTGCTTTATTCCACAAATTAAAGTAAAATAAATAAAACATAAAATGAAACCAGAACCTAATACTATATTGTTGAAAAGAGGTTGCACTTGAAACAGAAAGACACACGTAGAGAAGTAAAGGGCTAGGGTAGAATCTTTTATGCTTTAGTTGAATTAAAAAGAAGGGTTATCCATCAGAATCTCAGACAAAGCAAAAGGAAAGATTGGTTATTGTTCTGTCATTTCACCTGTTACTAATTTGTTGTGACTCTGTATATCTCTGCTCGTGAGCTATTCTTGGCAAAGAAACTAGAGTGGTTTACCATTTCCTTCTCCAGTGGAAAAAGAGGGGTTAAGTGGCTTGCCCAAGGTCACTCAGCTAGGAAGTTTCTTGGGTTGAATTTGAACTCAGATCTTCCTGACTCCAAACCCATTACCCTATCCACTGTGCCACTTACCCAATTCAAAGGAATAAGCAGGGAAGCTACATTTTCCTAAAAGGCATAATATCTAATGAAGTAACTATAATGGATAGGATAGGATATCATGTAACATAATGCAAAGTAACATAGCATTACAACATAACATAGCATGACATGACATAATATAATATGATATGATATGATATGACATAATGTAATATAATCTATAATCTATATGTCATAGCAGGTTTCTCTGATAAAGGCCTAATTTCTCAAAGACATAGAGAATTAAGTCAAATTTATAAAAATAAGAACCATTTTCCAAATGATAAATGGGATAAATAAATAAATAAATGAACAGATCTCATTCTTTTAGAAGAAATCAAACCTGTCTACAGGAATATGAAAAAGTGTTCTAAGTCAGTATTAGAGAAATTCAAGTGAAGAGAATTCTGAGCTACCACCTCACATCTATCAGAAATGACAAATGCTAGAATGGATGAGAAAAAATAGATATGGAAAATTGGAACACTAATGCATTGTTGGTTGAGTAGTGAACTGATCCAACCATTCTGGAGAACAATTTGTAACTATGCCCAAAGGGCACTAAAACTGTGCATACCCTTTTATCCAGCAATACCCCTACTAGGTGTGTATGCCAAAGAAATCAAAGAGAAAGGGAAAAGAGCAATATGTACAAAAATATTTATAGCAGTTCTTTTTGTGGTGTCAAAGAATTGGAAACTAAAGGGATGCCCATCAACTGGAAGATGGCTGAACAAATTGGGGCATATGATTATGCTGGAATACTTTTGTATTATTTTAAAAAATTATGGGGGGTGGTTTCAGCAAAAACCATGGCAAGATCTGTATGAACTGATATAAAGTGAAGTGCGAAGAAGCAGATGATCATTGTGCACAGTAATGGCAATTTTGTAATGATGATCAACTGTGAAAGGCTTGGCTACACTGATCACTACAGTGAACCAAGACAGTTCCTAAGGCCTTATTATTAAAAAATGCTGTCCACCTTCAGAAAGAGAACCAGTGAACTCTAAGTGCAAATTGAATTACACCTTTCTTACTTTCTTTTGTTTTTTAAGTGTAATATAGCTAATAAAGAAATGTTTTGCATTACCTCACATGCATAATATATTTCTTGTCTTTTCTCTGCTGGGGGGAGTGGAAGGTACGCAGAGAATTTGGAGCTCAAAATTTGAAAGGAAAACAAAGTTAAATAAACAAATAAGTGACAATTTTAAAGGTATTACAATCTGTGTTTGATGACTGATCCTACGAGACTTACTGTGCCCCACTCAAAACAAAAAATGTATGGGGCATGGCTCTTACTCACCAGTAACTGTCCCAGAGGGCAGACCCCTGTTGCAAGCAAGAGGCAGTTTGGGAGTGTGACATGTAAAAAATTAGAGAGACATAGTGTCTGGGCAATGAATCACTTTATTAATCATGCTAGCAGATAATAAAAGGGGTTAGGGGCACTCTTGAATGCCAAGGACCCCTCATGGAACCCACTTAATGCTTACATGCCTTTGGAAGTGTGGGTGTTCCTTTGGGTGGCAATTAGTTCAGATTGGTTAACAATTAATGATAATGAATATTATAATGAGAGGTGAATCTGTTCTAATGAAGGGCAGGGGGACTTTGATTATGTCCTTTACTTCCAGACCATCAACCCCTTGGGCAGTCAAGACAAAGGATCTATGCCCACCCAAGCCTGAGTAGAATGAAATGGGCCAGTGGCGCTTGTGCAGCAGCTTTTGTGGGTGCCCAGGGAGCAATTCAATGAAAATTTCCTTGAAGGAGAACTTGCTGGGTTAAAGTAGAGAAGATTTTGGGCTTTGGGAGCAGCAGGAGGGGGTAAGAGCAGGTATAGATTTTGAAGACAGTCACCATGATCGGCTGTACTGAGGGAGAGTAGAATGAGAGCCAACTTTTTATTCTCTGATCACATGACCCTAGATGTCATGCCACAGTCCCTATTTGAAGGCCACTAGACTGGCCAATGATACAATTAGGAAGCAGACCTAGACAGATGACTAGACTCAAAGAATAGTTGCTAATAGTTCTCTGTCAGCAGAACAGGAGGTCTTCATTGAAGTAATTCCAGCTCTCTTCCAGGAGGTTCTGAAATATTCTCAGGCCTGTGCAATCAGCATAATGTCATCTACAAACAGAAACAACTGGAGTTCTTCATCACCCTCCTCCCCCAAGAAATTCCTCTTTGACCTGGAGTTTGTATTTGATCTCCACTGTCACTATGGTGAATGCTTTTGGTGAGCATTCAACTCCCCGTTTTATGCCTCCTCTAATATTTACTCCTTGAGGGTCACTGAAAAATAATTATTTCTGACCTTGCATCTCCCAAGGAATCTTGAATGATTTTGGAGTACAGATGAGGTATACCTTGTTTTAGAAAAAGACTGTATAATGTTTTGTTTTATGAAATTAAATGCATGTTTTAAAAACAACAAACAAAAGACATTTGCTACCTCTTTCAGTTAATTGGGGAAGGATCTAGTCCATTGTTAATGAGGTATTTTGAGAAAACCTGGTTGTTCCTTACTACCTCATACATTGGCCTCTCAATACTGCCCCCTTGTACCACTTCACCCATGATCTCCTTTTTATGTATTTGGTCCAATGTGGCTGCTTTTACTCAGAGGTGAGTTGGCTAATATATTTGAAAACCTATAGCCCCTTTCCTCCTAAAATATCTAAAGAATATTTTTGTATTATTTATTAATTATGGCTCCTATTCCTATCTAATTGGTTTACTGGGATTTGGTGCTTAGCTCTCTGTCAATCAGGGCTGGCTCCTGAACTTCACACCTCTTCTTCAGTCAGATGAGTCCACCTGATCTTACCTGTGAACAGAGAACCACCCATAGCCCGTGATCATTGCTAACTTGGGATAAGTAGCATTGCAAACTTCCTCTTCCTGCCTACATGACCTTACTTTGTTTCTGGAAGCCTTGTCCTCCTACCGCCTTAGATCTGGCCTGTATGACCCCCACACACACACATGCATACATAGCTCTCTACTTGTATGTTTAGAGAGGCTCGCTACATACCCTTTCTCTGATTTCAGAGAATTGCATTAACTAGTCACAGTCTCTGCTTCCACACATTCATGTTCACTAATCACTCAAACTCCCACTCTCTTCTTCCTCACAAACACCTCAGGGCCGGATCTCACACCAGCCACACATCACCCATGTCAAATGAACATATTGAAGCTCTTTAAATAGTCTGGGGCTGGGATGGGGGGGCCCTGAGGGATGGATGGAGGCTTCTGGGAGGTTCTGGCTGCACCATAGAGCTCTCTGCCTGCCATCCCCATTCCTGGATTCTCAACAGAAGCACCCCTCCTTCCTTCTTTCTTCACCAGCCTCCTCCTCCACCCATAGGGACCCAGAGGGGGTGCTGACACCTCCTTTCCCTTTCTCTCATTAAGTCTCCTGACATCAAAATGGCATTTTTTCTTTGCTGAGCTCCTGCACACATACTCTCACTGCTTTGGTTTATGGGGCCCCTCCTTTTCCACTTTGATTCCTTGTTCTGGTTTTAGAAACTCTTGCATTCCTTTCACTCCAATATATTTTCTTGCTCTCTTGACTTCCTTTTTGCTAGTCTTCTTTTACTTTTGTTCAACTCAATTAAACAAGCATTTACTAAGTGCCTGGTACATACAAATATGTCCCATGCTCGTGCCTAGAAACAAAGACGCAAACAGAATTGCCCCTGCCCTTAGGGAGTTGACATTTATTGTACTGGGGAAGTCTCCTCATTCAAAGTGGACCTCTCAGAGAAGCTACCCAGCTTTAAGGCACTCAACATCATCATCAGCATCATCAGCATCAGCATCAACATCAACAACAACCAACATATGTGTAAAATTACAACTAATATTTATGTAGCTCTCACTATGTACAAGGTACTGCTCTAAATGCTTTACTATGATCTCATTTGCCCCTCACAACATCCCTGGGAGGTAGGTTCTATTATTATCTCCATTCCAACACTAACTCTAAATCTAACCCTAATTCCAACTTTCTGAATCAGCATCCAATCAAAGATTCTTTTTATATCTCATGAGTCTCCATTGTTGTTTAGTTATTCAGTCATGTCTGACTCCTTGTTATCTCATTGACCATAGCACACAGATCCGTCTATCCTTTACTATCTCTTGAAGTCTAAGCTCATGTCTGTTGCTTCCTTGACACTATCTATCCATTTCATCTTCTTCCATCCCCTTATCTTTTTGCCTTCAATCTTTCCAAACACCAGTGTATTTTCTAATGGGTCCTGGCTTCTCATTATGTGGACAAACTATTTAAGCTTCCTCTTTAGTATTTGACATTCCAAAGAGTAGTCTGAATTAATTTCTTTATGTATTGACTGATTTGATCTCCTTCCTGTCTAAGGGACTCTCGAAAGTCTTCTCCAGAGTTACAACTCAAGAGCATTGATTGTACAGCACTCAGTTTTCCTTAAAGTCCAAACCTCATAGCCATACATTACCACTGGAAAAACTATAACTTTGACTATACAGACAAGGTGAGGTGTCTGCTTTTTAGTATGCTGTCCAGATTTACCATAGCTTTCCTTTCAATGATCTGCAGTCTTTTAATTTCATGGCTGCAGTCACCATCTGCAGTTATCTTTGAGCCTAAGAATATGAAATTGGATATTGCTTCATTTCTTCTCCCTCTATTTGCCAGGAAGTAAGGGGAGAAAGTAAGATGACCTGGTACTGCCATCTCTTTGAGGACTCGACAAATTTCATTGTGATCAACAAAGTTAAAGACTTTAATGTAATCAATGAAGCAGAATTTTTTCTAAAACTCCCTTGCTTTCTCCATAATCCAGCAGACATTGGCAATTTGGTCTCTAGTTCCTCTGACTCTTTGAAAACTAGCCTGTTCTTCTGGCCACTATTGATTCACATGTTGCTTACACCTAGCTTGCAGAATCTTAAACCTAACTTTGCTGTCATGTAATATGAACACAATTGTTTGGTAATTTGAATATCCTTTGGCACTGCCCTTCTTTAGGATTAAGACATAAACTTATCAACAATCCAGTGGTCACTAGTTTTATTGAGCTAGGAAAGTCCCTCTACCATGAATGATTCTGGAGGGGCATGAGCTCCCAACAAAGTATTGACTTTTATTAACCACCTAGGAGATACAATGAGATAAAAAGAAAGGTAATGATGAAAAAGCATAGTCAGGAAAATATTAATAGAATGTTTCTCCCATTAACCTCTCATAAACATGCATGTCATTAGTGGGAAAGTGAATACACAGAATGGATTTTCATGGAGTGACATGAAGAGAGTATCTCTGGCAAAATCAAATGATGGAAGAATAACTCATGGCTCCAATCTGCTGGACCTCTGAAGTGTTCTAATAGTGAGATGTTATTGCTATGTTCTCAGGGCAGCGCCCTACTTCTTGAGGAGTCCTGCTGTATCTGGTCCCCACCTGGAACTGCATTCCCTGGTGTCCATGCTCTGTTTTCCTTACTGAGTCTCAGCTGGAGCTTCTGCTGAGTGCTAGCTTTTCCCTATCAGACTAGATAATATTTATAAAGAACCTGGTACAGAGCTTTACACATAGTGGTCCCCTATTGAATGGTTATTTCATCTCTCCCTCCTTTACTGTTAGAGGGGTCCTGACATTGCTCTTATCTCTTGAAGTAGCCTTGCTTTTGCTCTCCCGTCCTCAAATCTTTCCTGATTCCAATCAGTCCTTCACTCATCTGCCAAACTGATTTTGCTAAAGCACAGTTCAGATCATGTTACCTGACACTAAATAAATTCTCATGGTTTACTATTAACATTCCAGTTATTTCAGGGTCACATATAAACCCACCTATGTGACATTTGAAACTCTTCACCACCAGCCCCCTTCCTCACCCATGACCTTCCATCTCCTGACTCCATGCTTTCTTACTCGATATTTCCTGAGCCTGGAAAGCTCTCCCATCTTGACTTTGCCTTCCACATTCCTAGATCCTCTGTAAGACTCAGCTAAATTTCTGTCTCCAAGAGGCTTTTCCTTCCCACCCCACTCCCCAAGCTAGCATATATTATACATATACATATCTCTCTCTCTCTCTCTCTCTCTCTCTCTCTCTCTCTCTCTCTCTCTCACACACACACACTCATTTGTTGTCTTTCCCATTAGAAAGTGATTTTTTTTTTTCAGGACAAGGATCTCCAGACACAGTTCAGGACCTGACAAGTACTAAACACCTAATAAATATTTGCTTAATTAAAGATATGCCTGACTAACCAGATTAGCTTTAGCTCTTTTAGAATAAAAGTCAGGCCCTTGAGATTGAGGAAAGAATCAACAACAACAGGAAGTAAGAACGAACAAGCAAACAGAAACACATCTTAGCTGCTTCCTCTCTGTAAAGAGAGAGAGGTCAGTGGTTTCCCAGATATTAGCATCTATGAGCCAAACTGCTTTGGAACATAAAACAATCAGCCCTTTACCTGGAGCCCTCAGGCCTCTACACTGTCTTTACATGTACTTTCTGCTAGTGGGAGCAATAAATTCTCTTCACCAAGCCACTATCTCACTTAGGGTTGGAAAGACGTTATCATTTTTGTTCATTTCCTAGCCATCAAGCTGAATTTCTCTCAAGTGTTGTCAAGGGCTGCCTTGCCAGGGTCTGAGGCACCATGGTTTTTATCTCTAAGGTCCAATTGGTCTGTTGTTGTTCTCCTCTATTGTCAAAGAAAATCAATGACGTCACTGGGTGATGTCTTGAATTGCACCTAAATTGCATTTAAAAGGGACTGAGTTCCACAAAACCGTAAGTCTCACTCTCTCTTCCTGAATCCCTGAAGTCCAGCAGCAAAACAAAGTCGCTGACAGTGGCTCTGCTCTTTCTCTGCATTGGCAGGCAGGCTTCTCAGACGAAAGCAGCCCCCGCACTTCAGCCCTCTCCCCTATTTGCTTCTCCTTAAGAATCTTCCAAAGAGATGCTTCTTCTTGGCTACTAAGAAAGTGACTGGATGACGATGTTGATGATTCTCCCACCATTTCAGGAGCAAGCCACTGGTCTCAATTACTGCGTGAACTTTTAAAACGACCAGCCAGATCTATTGTCAGTCTCTCAGGAATGGGTCAGTCAGGTAAACAGAGGGTAGATGCCCTGCGTAGAGGCACTGTTTTCTTGGGCAAATTAAACAACGTATTTGAGAAACACAGGAGGAGGTGCCAAATTACGTTTTCCTGTACAGGTGGATTTTTTTTTAAGATAAAGCAAGGTTTATTGGATAGGATTTATATACTCAAATGTAGCATAGAAGGCTTCTCTGGTTCTTAAGACAGTGTCTTCGGCAATTTGATTTCTGTCTACTTTTCCCTTACCATGATTTTCTTTATGGCATGCTCTGCAAACCAACCTGCTTCCCTTTCTCTCTGCTTTCTTCTTGTTCTTCACAAGGTCCGGCTTGTTTTTTCCTCCTGTTCTGACCACATGATCCTCTTTGGCATGAGTAAGGACTGGGCTGAAGGATAGGAAGAACTGGAGCTTGTGTTTGCTGAGTGCATTCGGAGAAAGACTGTGTGACCTGGCCTCAGAATCGCGTGGCGTGTGAGGGGCTCTGCACACTGGGAGAGCGGATGAGCTGCAACAAGACAAGAATGGAGAAAGAAGCAAAAGATGAGTGACAATAGAGAGGTCGCCTGGCTAGTAAATTACACGGATATCAGCGGTCTCCAAACGGAGGTGGAAGAAGCTTGGAGAGAGATGAAAACATTATCACAAGAGCTTTGGTTCTGGCCTTCAGCCGGCCTGTGCTGTCATGGGGAAGAGTGAGTACAGGCTTCAAGGGGGAAGAAGAATTCTAGTGAGGCCCCAAAATGAGGTCTGAGTCCTCTCTGTGGGGACCATCCAATTTTACGAAGGAAAATGGAGAGAATCTTGAAACCTCAGCCTGAGATCCAGCCCAGAAAGCAAACAGATGCTGATTCTTCGTGCCATCAGCCACCGCATGTTCAAGGTTTAGGGTTTCACAGTTCCTCTGGCTATCAGTCAGTCTGGTGATGACAGACCTTCACTCACTTCCACTCTAAAGTGTCGCGTCACTGTCCTCAGAACTCCTGGCTTATTGTTTAACTTGACAAAATCAGAGGTAGGGAAAAAGGATAGAAAAATCGCTAGACTCCCTGTTGCAATGTATACTGTGGTGAGTTTCCATTGGTAAAATTCTTCTCTCTCAATCCTCCCTAAACATTCATGAAGCATTTCCATTGTGCAAGACACTCTCTTGACAAATTTTTAAAAGCCCTCCAGGAACTCAGGTTCTACTGAAAACATATGAAATGCAAGCAGAGAAGTAAATATACCATAAGTTGAGAAGAATGAGGGTGATAACAACCGGGAAACACCACGGAGAAATACTGAATCTGAAACTTCTCTGGAAGATACACCATATTCAGATGTTGAGTTAAGATTCAAATGCAAACGCATGACTCAGAAGTCAGGTCTGGCTTAATACGAACTGAGTGGCCTTTTAGTGGGGTCATCCCATAAATCAGATTCTATGACTCCCACTCCTACCTAGAAGTTTGCCTTGATGACATAACAATGCTTTGTCCGGGTTTGCAGAGGTATTGGAATTCAAGGACTTCATCACATTGGAACAGTGATATCAGTGTCTTCTCATTTGAGTGATGGGCTCATCCACTCTCTCCCACCCTGTGAGCTCCACATACATCTCTAGAATTCTTTTAATAGGGTATTATCATTTTGGTTATTACGAATCCCTTGTTCCACTCAGCTTTGGAAAATACCTGGTCCCCTGACCTTATACAGAAAGAAAAACTTCAGAATTAGCAACAGTGAGTAAAGAGAACTGCCATTGGAATGTGAGGGCAGTTGCCCCTTATTGAGTTCCTAGGTCAAGTAGAATTAAATTAATTTATTCAATGAAAATTCTTGATATCCTGACTGTGTGAGGCATCAAAACATTAAGGTGGAAAGGGATATTTTTGGAGAAGTTGCAGTCATGTGACCCCAGGAAGGAAGGCACATTCCAGAGAGAAACTGAATCATATAGGGACATAGAAGTAGACCTTTTCCACAGCCATGCTCTCCCACCCCCTCCCCGCCCAGGAGTCAGATAGCCAGTTCTAAATAGGAATGAAAGACTGGCACTGGAACAAGGTAGAGAAAGTACTATGGAAACAAGGAGCTGAAGGTGTCCACAGAGAAGCAACCAAGTCTAGAACAATATCTTGGAGAATGAATTCACACCTTCCCCTTCATTAATCTTGTGAGTGACAGAGACTGTACAGGTCTGAGGGTATGGGAGGCTGGTACTCCAGCAATCCAGAGCAATGCAGGCTACTAATATAAATTAAAAGGACTGTCTAGGTGCCTGTGGGAAATAGGAAGCTTTCTTGTCTGTCTATGGGCTCGGAGGTGAGTCAGTTTTGGTCTTTTGATTTGAAGAAGCTGTTTCTACATTTGTCCTCTTGGTGCTTGATGGAAGCCTGAGTGCTTACAAGGACTCTTTGGGGGAACAAAACAAGTTCTGTCATAGCTCTTAGATTTCTGGGATAGGGGAATGAGGGATTTTTTGATAACTCAGTTGTAGCAGCACCTTGATTCCCCCCAATTTCCTTGTATTTGCTGTTCATATATGTAGTCAGTAGTCAATAAATATTTATTAAGTGCCTATTACATGCCTCCTAAAACCTGGGGATACCAAAAGAGGCAAAAGACAGTCCCTGACCTCAAGGAGCTTATAATCTAGTGAGAGAACCAACAAGCAACGAAATATATATAAATATGATATGTATATGAATAATTATGAATAATAATGAATAATTAAGAAAAGGAAAGTCCTAGAATTAATAGGGGTGAGATGAGGCTTCCTACAAAGATGAGATGTTTGTGAGGATGTAATGGAAGCCAGGGAAGTCAGTACGCAGAGAAGATTAAGGAGAATATTCCAGGCATGAGATCCAGATGGAGAAAACCCCCTGCTTCAAGAGATGAAGTGTCTTGCTTGTGGCATAGCAAAAAGGCTAGTGTCGTCCAATAGAATATGGTATGGTGAGGGCTAAGCTATAAGAAGACTAGAAAGGCAGGAGGTCCAAAGTTATGAAAGGTTTTGAATGCCAAAAGAGGATCTTGTGTTTGACCCTGGAGGTGACAGAGAGCCACTGGAGCTTATTGGGCGATGTGATCAGACCTTGATTTAGGAAAATCACTTTGGTGGATGAATGGAGGATAAATTGGAGTGGGGAGAGACCTGAAATAGGCAAAACTTTGCCCTCCCCAGCAGGCCATTAAAATGGTCTAGATGTGAGTTGATGGGGGCCTGGCCCATAGTGGTGGCAGTCAGGGGAAAGAAGGGGGGATACTGAAGAGATGCTGCAATGGTGAAATCAACAGACCTTGGCCCCTTTTTGGACAGGAAGGGTTGGCAGTGAGGAGTCCAGGATTCCTCCTGGGCTGGGAACCTGGGGGCCTGCAAGTTTGGGGGTGCCTTCTACAGCAATAAGGCACGTGGGAAGGGTAGGGGTTTATGGGAAAGAACATGAATTTTGTTTTCTACATTTTGAGTTTCCTCATACACACATACATATAGGTGTGTATGTATATGTGTACTTAAGTGTACATATATGTATATGTGTGTATATATATGCTGTATATACATGTGCGTATACACGTATATTCATCCATCTTGTGATAGAATGTAGGCTTCTTGAGGGCAGGGACTGCCTCATTATACTTGTAACTCTACTGCCCAGCATGGTGTCTGACACATAAAAGGTGCTTAATTAATGCTTGCGTATTTTTTCATTGATGGTCAATGAATTGTACTGGGAGAAGTTTTCACTCAATCACCAACCCTGTGAATCTACGTCAAGTACTTTTTATGTCAGCACCAGCCATCAGCAATAACAATAACAGCCAGTATTTAGGGAGTGGCTCGAGGCTTGCAAAGTGATTTTTACAAATATGATCTCATTTTATGCTAACAACAAAGATGCTATTACAACCCTCCTTTTGCAGATCAGAAAACTGGAGCCGGCAGAAAATGCCTGACTTGTCCAGGGTCACACTGCTAATAAGTAACTGGGGCCAGACATTCTTCGGTCAATTAGGCTTGGCAACCAGTCCTATGGAAACCCCAAAGTATACCCATGGAGCCAAATACTCACATGTCAAATAATGTGTGCCATCCTCATCCCACCTCTCTGCACTCATGCCTTAAACCAGATGTCTTAGGACAGGGTAAAGTTGATAGCTGTGTAATTAACCAAAGAATACAGGACCATCTGGAGGATAATCTGAAGAACTCAGACTATAACCCCTCCCTTTATCCCTTGAATTGCTCTTATTGGCTGCTTTGATTAAGAGGATGCCACTTTGAGCCATTGAACCAAAGGCAAACTTTCTGGGATTTCCCCTCTGGAATGCCAGCCTCTGGCCATGATACCTCTCCCTTCTTGGACACTGCTTTGCTTCTCCTGGGTTTCTGTGGTTCCCTCAGGGAATTGACCTGTAAATGACTCTAGGTATAGGACATTTTCCATGGAGTTCTATCCATCTGTTCACTCCCAAGTAACATGGAATAGGGGGAGTGGGATTCATCAGGAGATGCAGCAGGGGCACTTGGGAGCGAAGGGGCACTTGGGAGATCTCTGTCTCCAAGTACTGTCATACCCACTTATCATAGACAAGAAATCCAGAATTGGAGATAACTCCCTCAGGTTACAGAAAGGCCCCCATTTTAGAGTGCAAATACCCCTAGGAGTGGATAGAACAGACAGAGACCACCCACTTATGACACACTTCTAAAGTTTGGGTTCCCAAAGTGACATCTAGGGTAGAGAAGCAGGGGATGGAAGGGACTTAAAAGGCTATTCAGTCCAACCCCTATCAAATGGGGAAAAAGATTAAGAGAGGGACTTTTTGTCTCAACTACTTGCCCTCTCAATTACTCCCTGCTGTGTCTGCAGGGCAAGGTGCTCCTGCAGGCTTGGTAGAAGGGGATAAAGGGAGGTCTGGAGAGTGGGTTGCAGGGTGACTTGAGGCAGAGCACCTTGCACCTGAGGAGGGAATAGAGGATGCTATGCTTGGGAAAAGCCATGGAAAGAAGAAGTTGTCAGAGCCTTCTCCTCCCCGCTGCACCCCACCAGACTCCAAAACAAACCAGTGATTACTTTGGCATTCTTCCTTGGAGCCAGTGAGGCACTAAGAAGGCATCATGGTCTTGCTGGATATTTCTCTCGTGGATCTTTTTGGCCTAGTACGGATGACGTACTTGATTTGTGATTTCATTGGTCTAGGGAATTCCTGAATAAGGAAATTCCTTCTGTTGAAGCATGTTAGCATGTTCTGCAATTCGGTGAATTGACTTTCCTGGATTAATGGCCAGAATGCATGTGAGGTGGATCTTGAAGTCAAGCCTTCTTAATTTTTAGGCCAGCTGTCTATCCACTTCACTCTTTGAGGTGGCATGACCATTAAAAAGATACCCTTATGTATTAGGGATGCATGGTGGCTTCTTCCATTCCCAGAAGTACAGCCATCCTTTGTGGGAATCGATCCATCAGTCATAGCAAGCTTCATTGCTTGTGTCCATCAGCCTTAGTCCCCTTTCTCTGCTGAGGCCGGACTGGATTATCTTTCTTTGAAGAGTCCCTTTGCCTTGAAAATCAGGCTCGTCTTTACCTTAATGAATGTAGTCTGGAACACACAGAATGTGGGCACTCCATGGCTCTTGTGGCCCAAGCCATGAACTTGGGACACTGAACAATCTGATATGAGCCTCTCCTCCAGGCTGCTAACCAGTGTCTGAATTATAGCTTCCAAGGCTCCTCCATCCCTGCCTGCTTCAATATCAGGAAAATAATCTAGCCACCCTTCCTCACCTCACTGAGATACCTGAGAAATAGGATCACTCCACCAAAATGAAGCCAAAGGAACAAAGCGCTGACCTCAAAGGATTAGGTTTAAGTTTGACTTCTGAACCTACTAGGATCTGAATGTGAAGGGGGAGGGAGGTTCATCCAAACTCATTTCACCTTCAGGACCCTCAGAAATGGGCACTGAGAGTAGTCCCTAAAGGGTTCTTTTGACTCTAAAGGAGGCCAACCAGTGGGTTTTTCCATTCCCTGATACCTCAGCAAGACCAAGTGATAACCACTTGGCCAAGGGCTCTGGGTTCTTCAAGGGAAGATTATACAGCCAAATGGTATGAACATCTAGACATGGTGAGGAGCCAGGCTTTTTCTAGGATGTAACCAACCTGAAAAATAAAACAAAAAGCCAATAGACCAGCTCAACCCTGGAACTTGGGGGAAAGGACATGACCTGAAATCGCATCTCAGGCATTTGCCAGTTGGGACAACTTGCACAAGGCATGACCTCTTGAATTCCAACTAGCTCTAAACATATGGCTTGACCAGAAAAAATTATTTGGGACCATTGCCTTTTATGGGCAATTGCTTGCTCCTGAGAATTAAATGAAGGGGACTGTGGAGCTTTTCAAGGAGCAAAGGGCAGGGCCTTGTGGTCAGGAAGGCCCAGGTTATATCTACTTGTTATGTGTCCATGGACAAGTCGCATCATTTCTTCATGCCGCAGCCAATTCTCTGAAGCTAGAAGTCATAGGTTGGTTGCTCATTGATTGCACTAAAGGAAATTTCCATACTGAGAATTACCTACATCAAGAAATTACTGATTCAATTGATAAGTGGTCAAAGGATATGAATAGGCAATTTACAGAGGTAGAAATTAAAGATATATTTAAGCACATGGAAAAATGCTC
>CM053599.1:5350399-5371076 GCA_028646575.1 Pseudocheirus occidentalis
TTCTCTAGACTTGCTAACCAGATGTTCTTTGAGCTCCTAGGGTCTCAGAGTAAGCAACCTTTCCAGTTTGGCAATGTTCTCATTTCTCATTGCTTCAAAGAGGTGAATGAGCACCTGCCCCCACTCCCTCGATACACATGCCTGACAACTGGACTATCAGGAAAAAATATAAGAATGTACTTTGGACCCTTGGGTGGACAGACGCTGTCATTATTACATCAGTTCACTTTGCTCACAAATTCTAAGTGTATCCCTTCTGTCATATGCTCTCCAACGAAATGAAATGCCCAGGCATGCCTTGTGTATTTCTCCTTTCTTTGGCTCATAGTCCTGCCTTGATAATCTGGGAATGTTAATATCTACCATGTCTCCAGGAAGTTGTCACCAACTTCTCCTGTAAGTAGATGGTTCACTTGGTTTGAACAAAAACAATTTATTCACAGATCAATGAGAACAAGAGTAACAATGACAATATTAGAGCCCACACAAACACTATCACCCTCCAGTGCTCTTCCCTTCTGCAGAAATCCCTATACCTCCAGTCACTTGCACACAGATCCCGGGGAAATCTTCCCAGCTGGGCCTTGTAACGTCTGCCCAGCCTCACCCCCCTGCTGCTTATTCAAGCCTCCTCTCCCTTGTGATTCCAGGGCTGGAGGGTAGAGCTCCAAACTCCTCCCCAAGCCTTCCTCTATACAAGACAGAAATTGGAATTGTAGCTTGCTTCACTCTGCTTCTGCCTAATTTAAACTCCCCTGAAAAAGACACCTTGGGCTCCACATTCCCTGGCATCTCTCCATTCCTTCCCTGCCTTCTTCTCTGTGTTGTCTCCCCAGCCCATTTGATGGTAAGCTCCAGGAGGGCAGGGACTTTCCTTTTCCTTAACCCTATCCCCAAGTTTAGCATAGGGACTGGCTCATGATAAGCACTTACTAGATGTTTATCGAATTGAATGCAATGGCTCTGTGTTCTGGGCCCTCCTCAAGTGATAACTTGTCTTCCATATCACTTTGCCTACAGTCTTCCACTCCTAGAAGTTGGCACTGGCTCTCATCTGCTGCCATGCCCCTTATCATGGCATCCATGGTCATCCATAGGCAGCCTCCCATCCTCTCCTTACATAACTTTACAGCAGTGACATCAGTCTCATGCCCATTGAATGAGAGTTTCTTAAATTGTGGGTCACAAATTCACAACCTACAGTTTAAGAAGTACTGAAGGGGTCATGAATGGAAAAAGTTTAAGAAGCCTGGACTAGACCCATTGAGGAACACATGGGACAGAGAAAAGTACCATGGCACACTGAAGCTATAGGCCAGGCTGCCTCTGATTCTGAAATAGCCCCCAGCACAACGTCTGAGTAACAGCAACAACAACCATAACAATTTGTTGATTGGTTGACTTGTTGCCTTATGTTATTTCTGTCGCCTATGACCTCACACAAGAATTCTCCTAGGAGTCAGGGGGACTCCAGACCTCCATTTTCCTTCAAGGCTTGACCAGGTCTCCCTGATACCTGAAAAAACAGTTTATTCTCTAATAACCTTGCCCAGCCTCCCTGATAGCACCACATAGGAGAATGAGTGGGAGAAGCCAACATGATCCTATCAACCAAACGTGAAAAATTACAAATTAAATTTAGAGGCTTATATTTGACCATCACTTAACTTTCTTTTATTTGGCAATTTCCATCAAGATCAATGTTAAAGGACTTGAATTGGTTCGATTTTCGTCTGAGTTAGTGTTACTTCACTAGGCCTTGGAAAACCTATTGTGAGAACAGAAAGAGATGTCCATTGTTGCACAGCCTTCCCAACTCCTTCAGTTAGAATCCCTCCCCCCCACCGCCCCGCATGGTTTTTTCTCTTGGATCACTCTTCTTCCCACCACAGTGAAATCTCAAAGAAAATGATGATAGAGATTTCAGGACCTTCCTTATTGTAAGAAAACACATCTATGATGAGAAAATAACAGTACAATAAACTGAAGGAGAGAGAGACAGAGAAACAGAGACAGAGAGAGAAAGAGACACAGAGAGAGATAGTCAAAGACAGAGAAGGGGAGAGAGAGAGAGAGAGAGAGAGAGAGAGAGAGAGAGAGAGAGAGAGAGAGAGAGAAGCTCAGTGAGAGTCTGTTTTAAAGCTAAGTTGCAGCAGGAAGGAAGTCCTCATTTCAAATACGGTTTTTGAGACAAGGCTTCCTTCCAAAGTCCATTCCCCAGCAGATCCTATTGTGATGATAATAACCTGGGGAGTGGGAAGTGGTGGTTTTACTTGGATGGAGAAAGGAAGAGCTCCCTGTGATGGATACACCATATGCAGGGCAAACCACTGACTTGCTCAAAGTCTCAGTGCGGTGGGAAGATCTATGCACGTTGGAGGGTGGGGAAGGGGAAAGGGGAGGAGGTCCCTAAATTGTAAATGCTATTTATTTCTCAAAATTGGCTTCTACCAGCAAAGGGTTTACTTTCTACAAGACTCAGCTGCCTTCTGATCTGTTCAGCCCCCAATGTGCCATGAGCCATGAGCTGCTAATCTACAAAAAGAGACCACCCAAGTGATTCCTGGTGGGTCTTGCTAAGATGCCAACATTAGACTTTGATTTAGCAACAGACCATTGGAGGTTGCTGCTAATAGACTCACAGCATCACAGGATAAGAGAGGAGAGTATAAACTGCCAAGCCCAGGGCTTCCCAGAGGAAAGAAGGCAGAGCAGCCAGTCTGTCAGGGGAGGTCCTAGGTCATTACTGGAAATATTACATAAAGAAGAAAACATTTACTAGGGCATAGAGTATGAGGACTTGAGATGTTGAGCGGGAAATGACCTCAGAAGTCCCCAAGTATAACCTTCTGATTTTACAGTAAACCAAGGCCTAGTGAGGCCTAGTGAGATGGAATGATTTACCCAAAGCCACACCGAGTAGTAGGTGGCAGAGACAAGATTTGGATCCGTTTTTTTTTTTCTGAAACCAATCTAGCATACTTTTGCATCCTGTTTATGGTGGGGTAGAGTTGATTCAATTCCAATCAATCCTTTACAGTATGCAAGTCCAAGGTGCTTAAAGACTAGCCAACTAGATTATAAACTCTACTAGGGAAGGAAGTTTCTAGTCTGGCCATGGGTGGTTTGTCCTTTCTGAGAACTGAGTTCTGAGAACTCTCACTGGGTTTGCAGAAGGTCTGTACCAGTGGGTTACATGGCAATCAGTATTTTGGGCCAAGGTAACTCCTGGGGATCATCAAATACTGCTGAAGACTTCATAGGGCCCTTTCAGCTCACGTGCTTGGATTCCAGAAGCCAGAGGCTCAAAGTTATATAGGATCGGTCCTCATAGTCACGAGAGGGAGAGATAGCTATAAACATCTTGGTGATATTGAAGTGTCAACAGGAAGCAGCCATGTTCACATTCCCCTTCCAGAAGAAATTAAAATGTCTGAACATGAGCAATGGGATCACAGCCATGTGTTTAAAATAGCTGCTTTTACTAAAGGACGCATTTCATCATTTTATAAAGAACAGCAGGTCTAGCAGTGGGTCATAGAATACTCAAGGTTGTGCCCAACATCTCATTAAGGGTCTCACTACCTACAAGGCTGGATTAAGTGTGATACCACAAGAGAGACAGTGGCAGCAGCAGAAAACGCGCTATGTTTGGAATACAAGCACTCGAATTGGAATCCCACCGCTCCCACCTGTTGGGTAAACCTGGGCAAATCAGCTCTCTGGGCATCTCAGCTTCCTCATTTGGGAAAACAATTCTTCAAGTCTTTGACCACTAAAAAATCTATGATACTAAGGAAGGATGGATGTCTTAAATGAAAAGTTCCAGGGCTACAAAGATCTTTGAGGTCCCAGTGAAATAAAAAGTATTTCAGAAGGACAGTCCGGATCAAACTTCAATTTGGAGGGTATGTGTCACTTCACTGAAAGAAAAGGGAATGATCTTCAACATGGCGACCAAGCCTCCCTCCAAATAACAAGGAGAATTCTCCTATAGCACATTAAATTGGGCAAAACACTATGTAGACACATGTGTGCATGTAGTAATCTAATCACATATATGAGTACACCTTGGCCTACATATGTACACATGCATGTGTATTGTATGGGTAGGAATACATGTATATACACATAGATATATACATGTATTTACATCGTATGTGTGTGTGCATGTATGTTATAAACATGCTCGGTCTAGGAATAAACAATACTTGTTGGAAGGCCAGAGAGGTTTCCATTCTCTTTATTTTACACTTATTCTTTCCTGAATAAATGGGTAGCCTCCTCAAAAGACCATAAAGAATCAGACAAATGCAAGCCCTTTTCTGCAGTTTCCATTCAAAATCCCTGTCTTGTTCCTCTCTTCAGAACTGGGATTGGTCCCAGCTCTTCTGGGTTACAAGCTTTCTGACCTGCCCACTACACATACGTGTTACTCCTTAGTATGTTCTTTCCACACAATCTGAGCTTCATGCGTCCCGTGGTTGAATAATGAGACTCTAATTCTATGTGGGATATGTCAGTAACTATGCATAAGGCAAGATGAACATGCCTGTTAACAAAAAGTTAGTGACCATCCCTTAACCCCCAACCAATCTAAGCCAGCTTAGCTCAGTCCCCTTCCAAGACTAAACTTCGGATTTCTTCCAGCTATATGACTGGAGAGGGTCCTCCCCTCATCCTGATTTACACCTTCCCGCACATCCTGTGCAGCATTCATTGTTCCTATAGAATTTGTGGAAGCCAAACTACTAACATTTCTCATACATATCCATATATACATATACACGTATACACACACATACACAGAAAGAAGGGGATAATAAAGAGTTTGCTAAAGGACTTCGGCATTTTAGTTTCTTTCCAGACTCCACAGAAATCCATACCTTCTCCTTCACTTTTCTAACAATGGAAGGGTGCCTGAAGTCATGAAGAAAAGGTGGTCAGTTTCCTTAGGACAATTTCACACAAGTAATCTGCAGTATTACAGACCCACAGAATTTCACAGGCTTTACAAGACCAAAGATTGTCTGGGTTTTGATTTATTTACAGAAATAAAAGCCATTTAGCAGAAAGGTCTTGATGAAGACAAAAAAAAAAGCAGTCAATTTGAAGATCTCTGCCTGTCAGTCCCACCCCTTCCCCCCAGTGGTCCCTGGTGATGAGTTTTGTAATTGCAAATTTTGAAAAATGATGCTCTCTTAAACGTGCTGCACTTGGGTTTTCTTGTTTCATTCTCCCTTGCCACTAACCACTGAGAGACCCATGCTGTAACAATCCAATGTGGGCCCATTATTGTGTAATATGTGATTCCTCTTTCAAGTGATTCTATCGTCAAGCACACATTCACACGTGACTGGGTCAACTAGTGCAGGAAAACACATTTTCTTGTACAGCTGTAAATGCATCCATACGTGTGCACATACACACATATACATCCACATACATGTTTACACACATATACTTACATATGATATATATGAATGCTACATAAATGCGGAATATATCTCATGAAGAAAAGCAGCTGAACATATTAAATAGCAGGTGAGTCTCTTTATTTGATGTGACTTTGAAAACAAAAGCAAACCAAACATTTGTGTGTGAATTTAAATCTTCAGGTCCTGTGACAAGTCACAAAGTTCATTTCCCATTGGGTAATTTCTGCAGATATATGGTAGTTGAGAAATAGTATTTAATTTTTGGACACTGGAAATTTCCATGTATAATCCCATTCTTCATGTCAGAAAGAAAAGAAAATGATTTTGATATAGAAGGTGACTGAGGGAAGAACGCCCTACCAAATGTTATACTAAAGTGAATAGACCCTGTTAACCAGTAGTTCTCAACCTGAGGGTCATGACCCCTTTGGGGGTTGAATGACCCTTTCACAGGGGTTGCCTAAGAACATCAGAAAACATATTTCAGATGGTCTTAGGAACTGAGATACCCTCCTCTATCCGTCTCCAGGTGGGTCTGCCCTCATGCAGATACGCCCACATATGAGTATTAAAGAATCAGGGCATTAGGAAGGTTGAGAACCACCGCTGTTAACCATTGTGGACTCCTCTCTCTTACTGAGAAATTTCACATGCAGGTGAGATGGATACGCATTGGGTGTGTTAGTAAGGATACCACTGGAGTAGAGTGGTCTCTACTGCTGAGGGCTCCTCCAACTCTCCAATTCTTTTTTTTTTTTGCTTTTTTTTTTTTGGAGGGCAGTTGGGGTTAAGTGACTTGCCCAAGGTCACACAGCTAGTTTTTGTGTTAAGTGTCTGAGGCCGAATTTGAACTCAGGTCCTTCTGACTCCAGGGCTGGTGCTCTATTCACTGCACCACCTAGCTGCCCCTAACTCTCCAATTCTACTATTCTTTTTACATTCTGATCCCAGGGGTGAGCACTTCTTAAGGACCAGATGAACTCTGAGCAAATATGATCAACAGAGGATGCCAAATGGCATGAAACTAAGACCCACTCCCTTCATCCTGTATAGCCATATTTTCAGTGGAAATAAATGGTTCATTAGACTCCAAGCCTTGGTGCTCTGCCACTAGAGAATTGAAATTAATCAGCCCCAGGTGACAATTAATTGATTTAAACCATGCCCACACATGTAAAATGTTAGCAGATAGTAGACCACAGAAAGAAACTTCACTATGGATCATTTTTGTTCCTCCTCAGACACAGGCTGACTTTGTATTGGAAGTGGTAATCATGAAAATCGAAGTCTTATTTCTTTCTGGGAAGAAAAAAAGTTTAGGAAAAGCATCACCTATGCACAGCAGGGTCTTCTTTTCACCCTTGGGAGAGAGGGCCAAAGGCAGGGGAGAAAGTGTATTGATGATCAAAAAGTTGGAAAGTAAAAAATGGAGGCCATAGCCCTTAACAGTGCCTAGATTTCCAGTGCAGTCATTGCTATAAAATAGCTAGTTCTCTTGAGATAAGCCAGAATACTCTTCCTATAGATGACTTTGGGACATACATCAGAAAAATAAAATGTTTTTTTAAAGACTCTGAGCCTGGCCCCAATTCTCTAGAACCCTCAGTTATGTACAAAGGTGCTGAGAGAACTTTGGAAAGCAGTGTCTGCTGTTAAACCTAAATCTGGAATAATGCTGTGAAGCACTTCAACTTCGAAATCATCTGAGGAAATGCTTCCAAGGAAACCCAGGGGCTTGCTTGGAAAATTAACCTCTAGAGTCAGTTTGAGAGGAAGAAGCCAGAAAATGTAGAGGTCAGGCTGAAATCCCATCCCCAGCTACCCCCAAGCTGCATGGACTGTAGCTAAGGCCTTAACAGAATAGCTGCTTTCCTAGCCCATCTGCCGCAGGCAAAAAGGGAGAAATCTCAATGTCCTTGACATACTTAGTCAATGGAAGGGGCACTCCCTGAGGCCCAGCTCAGACATTTATTTTCCAAGCTCTTCCTTTATTTTTGTCTCTTTATTTGTTTGGTTTTTTGGTCAAAGAGTGAGATAAGGAACTCAAAGGGACAATGCCCTGGGCAGTCTTTCATGGGCACCCTAGAGGAGCTTTTGACTACCAGATAATGAGATTGCAGAGAAAGGCTTCTATATCCTAGTACTGATTCTAATCTCTTTCTGCCAGTGACTCCATTTGGGAAGAGGCCTTCAAACTAAATTCTGGTAGTTTTTCTCCTGTGATCTCAATGGAAACAAAAGTATATAGGGGTGTATAATGGTCATGAGAATTTGAAGATCTTCCCTGCCTCTTAATAAGCCTAAGGGAATTTGAAGATCTTCCCTGCCTCTTAATAAGTCTAAGGGAATTTGAAGACCCTCCCTGCTTTGAAGATATACCCTGCCCCCTAATAGGCCGAACATAATCACATGGAAGCTGTTGGGGGAGCTTGCTGAAGGGGGGAGCAGAGCCCAAAGGAAACTGAAACTCAGAGTAGTTAGAGACCAAGGGAGGAGAGGAGGCACCAGAAGGAGACAGTCAGGCTTGTGAATAAATGTTGGTTGTTTGCCACCTGCTGGGACAGCTAGACTTGCATTGGTTTCTGGGAAGGCTAAAGGATGGTGTGACTCTCTGTTACATTGTGGTATATTAACTTCTATGTTGCTATGATGGATTCAGTTTCCTGGTGTTGGGATTTGGTTTTCTGGTGTCTGAATAAATATTTTGCTTCTGTCTTCTATATGGAAAATCTGTTATATTTTGTGATTGAGCACTATGCTGGCATATTTACAGTTGCCGTTGGTGCTGTGAATATCCAACTCCCTTCATGAACCCATTTGGGGTTTTTTTTGTTTTTTTGTTTTTTTTTTTAGCAAAGACACTAGAATGGTTTGCCATTTCCTTTTCCAATAAAGGTCCCCTAGAAAAAGTGAGGTTCTGCTGAGGGTTCTGTATGTGACTGACATTGTTCTGATTATATTTGGGTCTTTCCTATTATTTTCCCATGACCATAGAACCGCCCTCCCCTTTCAATGGTTTCTGTAAGATAATTTTTGACTTGGTAGAGATCTTAAAGTTCACCTACTCTAACTTCATCTGTTTCCCAAGACTGCAGGTTAGTAACTCTTTTAATACTGGAGTACCCTTCCACTCCACCCTATCCCATCTCAACATGTATAACACCTTTCCATGATAAGTTGATGGACCTAAGACAAAGTCCATGGAAAAAGAAGAAAGGCAGATGGAACAAGTAAAAAGAATGGAAGGATAGGAGGTGAAGAAGGGGAAAGGGGGAAGAAAAGAAGAGAAGGAAAAAAAGATGCAAATCAGTGCTGGAATTTAGGTCACTGCCATCACACATGACTGAGTCACAGGTCACTAAAGGCAGCAGTTACCATGGGCAGCACCTCTGCTGCTTGAGGTGTTACTTTTTATGCAGAACTTTGTCTTCTTTGCCCTGCCCCTTTATGAGGTCACACAGTGCTATGTTGGCCAAACTGTCAGTCTCAGTCAAGGGGAGAATTGGGTAACTCCCTTTAGAGGTTCCAACTTACCCACAATTAAGTATCTGGTGCAAAAAGTTCAAAATGGAGCCCGGGCAAATTACACGGAAGGCTGCTCAAATTACCATGTGGAGGCAGCCAGGAGACTACAGGCTTCAGGAAGGTTTATCTTGCTGGAGACCAGTCACTCTCTGTCTTGACTAATTCTTCTTCTCAATTAAGCACTTAGCTCAGTTGTTTCTGAATTACTGAGGAACTGTGAAAACTGTCAATAACCTCTGAATTTTGGCCTCTGGAGAAACAAATCCTTAGCTGACCCAACCTAGCGATGTTTCTGATTAACTTCATAATAAAGTAAGCAAAGATAATTCAGTCCAAATACCTAAATTATCCTCAATGGCAGATTCTAGGGAAACACAACTGGCTGTTTGTCTCAATATATCGTTGAGTTCCCATACATATGTTCACTGTTGTATTCTGGGTCTATAGAGTATTCAAAATGAACATTTCAAAAAGGCCAGTAATGAGCATGAGCTGACCACAGTGGATAGCCAACGAGGAATTCTGAAGATCAACTGGGATAAAGCTTGCCATGGTCCAATGGGGAAAGAAGATGGGATGTCCTATAGGAAGAATGAGGGATTTCAGGCAGGTGGCCAGAGTGCCATTCTGGTTCCCTGGTGCTTATTCAGTGAACTCATTCTGGTGAATTTGTGGTACAACATAGGCAAGAGTCACACAGGAAGAACAGGTTTGGACAGGGTTCCACCTCCATTTTTGCAAATACTTCCTAAGTGATGTGATCAATGACCATTTGGTTTTTTGGGTGTTTATGTTCACAAACTTCCAAAGATCGATCAATTTCACTTTTGGCTGTTTTGATTCAAGGACAGTCCAATACTAGATTCTCCAGACCACTACCGAAATTGCCTTTAATTCAGGAGGATGGCAGCTTGTCACCTCCCAGTGAGAATTAATGTTAACGCTATATTGGGAGGGCACTTATAATGTGTTTTTTTAATTGAACTCGTTGAAATAGAGGAATTTCACATTCATTTTAAATGGCCTTGAGTCTTCCTCCTGATAACATATTTTGCTCTACCGCCCCCTCCCATCTTCTAAAGGTCTCTTCCCTGTCATCACCTTGAAAAATATAATTAAATAAAAAGAGTAAAAGAAGAGAGTGGTAGGAAAGGGAAAGGGCTTCTGTCACATTGTGAACATAGTCTCATTTTATTTCTAGATTTATTGGAATGAGTTTGGCAGGAAACCTCATTGAGAGAAATAGAAGGGCTTCAGTTAGCCTTCTGAGGTCTTTGGGAGATGTCATGCATCACCTGTAATGTCACTGGGAGAGTTCTGTAGTCTGTGGCTCTGAAAGCCAAACCATGTGCTTTCATCTGCCCCATAGGTCGCTGGGTTCCATGGGGGAGGGGGAGAATAGTCTACCAACACATCATATCTCAATACCAACCAACTCATGTCCCTCTCTTCCTGTAAGGGTAGTGACTACAAAGATACGGAAAGAGATGTGTCTACTTGATCCAAAGGGAGGAGCAGGGTCTTTGCTGATTTTCAGGAACAGGGCTTTATCTCACCCTGCTCTACTGAGAACTACCATTCTACGCAGTATGTGTGTTTATATCCGAGGTTCCAAGAGCTCACTCACAGACATTCTCTCAGTGAGCCCTTCATGCATTAGTGTAGATGCCCAGTCACTTAGAAAGATATTAGGGAAGAACAGAAGAAAGAATCTACTTCAGCACTTGGGGCCTCTGACATGGAGGAATCTGGGATTCCCTATGGCCTATTCACCATGAATGATCCTTCCATGAGACCATTGATGGGTTACACCTACACTCTCTGTTCTGTGGAGGAACCCAGGCTAGTTTGCCTTCATTTTTCTTCTTGCTCTGTTGGGGAATTTCTCTGGAAGAAACCCCAGGAGCAGGGGCCTTGATTCCCTCCAACTCCCTCTTCTCTCTTCCCTCCCTTCTCCCCTGTCTCCCTCCCTTTTCCCCCTCCCCCAGCCCTTCTATCCTGCTTTTCACTTCTCTTCTGCAGTCTCCCATTACAGTGTATGCTTCTATTGCCTGGCACACAGTAGGCATTTAATAAATATTTATTTCCCTCAATTCTGTCCCTTTGTCTCTAGCACTTTGTCACGAAATCAAGATGAAGGAGGAGAGAACATTTTGAAGGTGGGGATTACACACTTTCTCTTCAGGTAAGGCCTCGAAATAGACTCACAGAGAAGCATGTAAGGTGGGACAAGGGAGTAGGAGGAATGAGGAAAATCTTCCATCAAGAGACTATCAGTGGGATTAAGGTTTAGTGTTTTGTGGGAGTTGTTTCTTTTCAGGGCAGGAGGACAGAGCAGATTTCCAAAAGAGATTTGTCTGCTTAGATTCAAGGAAGATCTGGAGCTGTAGGGAAAGCTGAGAGGTCATTTAGCTCAAGTCCAGAGTTTTATCATTGAAGGTGTAGGTGAGATGGTTCACCTACAGTCATGCAGGCAGGGAGTATCAGTTTGCATCTGAACACCGGTTTAGCATCCTCAGTCCAGTTTTTTTCCACTGTGCCATGACAAGGACCCCCTGACTCCTACATAGTAGGTAGAATGTTGGCTCAAGAGTACATGACTTTACAGCGTGGCTGGGTGGCACAGTGAATAGAGCACTAGCCCTGGAGTCAGGAGGACCTGAGTTCAAATCTGGCCTCAGACATGTAATACTTACTAGCTGTGTGACTTTGGGCAAGTCACTTCACCCCAATTGCCCTGCCTGCCCCCCCTCCAAAAAGCAAAAAAATGAAAAAAAAATGTAAAAAGAATCCATGAGTTCAAATCCAGGCTCACTTTTACTAGCCAGATGCTTGATGAAGAGTCTTGTTCGAAGAGTAGCCAAGAGGTCGGTGTGGTGTCCCTGATTGAAGAGAACTGGGAGAAAGGAGGAAGGTGGAAGACCGAAAAGGTAGTGGGTAGGGCCTAGGTCATAAGGGGCTTTGAACACCAAACACATGACTTGTGTTTGATCCTGGAGGTGACAGGGAGAAGCCAGAGTTTATTGATTGGTCAGACATAGACTTTAATCTGAGTGTGTTATGAAGACGAAATGAGACCGTGCTTTAAAAGTGTCTTACAAATTTTGAAGAGCTACCATCATCGTCATCATCGTCTTTCCCACATTATTTAAGACATATTCTTCTTGAGAGAAAGGTCTTTTGATTGTGTTTTAAAAACTGACTGCCAGCATCTTTTACATAACTATTATTTTAAAATTAATTAGGCATCATATATTCCAGGCAGGGGCAGCTTGGTGGCACAACAGATAGAGGACCAGTCTTGGAGTCCAGAAGACTTGAGCTCAAATTTGGCCTTAGACACTTACTAGCTGTGTGACCCCGGGCAAGTCACTTCACCCTGATTGCCTCAGTTTCCTCATCTGTAAAATAATCTGGAGAAGGACATAGCAAACCACTCTAGCATCTCTGCCAAGAAAACCCCAGATTGGGTCATACAGAGTTGAACATGACTAAGTAAGTGAATCACAGCAACAAGCGGGACAACATTCCAGGTACCATGAAGAGAGAACCCAGCTTGGAGTCAGAACTTTGGAGACTCCAAGGAATTTTGCCTCTGTCACATGCCCCAGGTGGGGCCAAGGCAGGTCACCGAAGTTAACTTTGCCCCAGGGTTTTCTCTAAGAGGAAATCACCGAGCAGTAGCTCCCAGGTACAAGGCAGGTCACCTTTCCTCAATGGAGGATAATCCTGCTACTCTGATGAAATCACAAGGCCAGCTCCAAACCCTGGTGCAAAATGAAGGAAGGTTTTTGAATTTCAATCTGCTGTCTCTTAAATCAAAACTCTCGCCTGGACCCCTTTGTGCTTCTCCCCCATCTCTACTGATGAGGTGTAGGCTCTGGGACCCCTCCCCCCTTTTTGAGCTCTCCTTGATTCTTTGAGGTACAGGCTCTGGGAAAGTAAACCGTCCTAGGGAAGACATTTGCCTGAGGTCATGGGCCTTGAGATGGGGCTCTGCCCAAGTCTTTAGCTCACTTTGTTCCAATAGTTTCCCACCCTTGAATTGGCCTGGCCCACCATTGTCTATGGTCTCCAGGTAGCCTCCAGCAACTTCCCACTCTGAACTACTCATTACTGGAGTAATCATCTGACTCCTCCTGAAGACCCTCCCCAATCTCCTCCTCTGGACCACCCCTAGACTCCTCCCACAACCATATTGTATATAGAACCCCATCTTTCCTCCACATGGTGTGAGAGCGCCATGGAATAGTTTGGCATAGACTTGCTCTGTGAGAGCACCTTTACATGGCCTACCACCCCACGTGGTGAACTTGAACTATCAATAAACTTACTTTTTCCTTGGCTGAGTAGACTTGAGTGGAATTCTTTCTGCAGGACCCGGCATGTTGGTATTTTGGGGTCTCAGGCAACCCTAACCCTCTTTGGGCTCCTCTTCACTACCAGTTAACAAAGGATTTCCCCTATTACAGCCTCCTCCAGCCTAACCCTACACAGCCACCATTCCTCCAGGGTTCCCCCAAAGCATTCAGAGCTTTGCTCCCCGAGTCTGGCTATTAACGCTGAGCATCCACCTGCATCAAGACTTTAAGAATGAGTTGTCTTCATTTAGCATCTCCAGGTCACAAAGCAGTGTTCTCTCAGCAGACCAGGAGCTAAACAGAGCTGGCACCTCACCTTTCTCTGCACCTATGTCTTAGTTGTTCTCAGGAAGTCTGGGTAGCAAACTCTCCCTAGTGACAGTGACTGGCAATTGGTTCAGTAAGTTTTAGAGAGTTGCTTGGGACACTGAGATGTTAGATGGCCTGTCCACAGACCCAGAGACAATATGTGTCAGAGGTAGGATTGCTCTATTGTCCAAGTAGCCTTATTTCCATTTTACAGATGAGAAAACTGAGACCCAGAATGAGGAACTGACTTGCCCAAGGGTCCATTAGTAGGAAGGAAGTGAACCAGGCCTTGCTCATGGACCAGATGGCCCCATTTGGGGCTGCTTCCATTGCTCAGGCTTTGGAGGGTGTCTAGGCAACTTTGAAGGTCTCCTTCACCTTCAGCTGCCTCTCCCTGGAAACTGTAAGGTCTTTCCCTGCCCCTGCTTTGGTGGCTGCTCTTGCAGCACTGAGGGCTGTACTCCAACGATTCCCTAAATCTCTTCTGGCTGCCTCAGAGAGATTTAATTTAGAAAAAGGATAAAGGGAGTGGCTAGGTGGCGCAGTGAATAGAGCACCGGCCCTGGAGTCAGGAGTACCTGAGTTCAAATCTGGCCTCAGACACTTAACACAAAAAACTAGCTGTGTGACCTTGGGCAAGTTACTTAACCCCAACTGCCCTCCAAAAAGCAAAAAAAAAAAAAAAAAAAAGGATAAAGACATCAATGAGGTTGGAACCAGGTTTGCCAGGAACTCCTCATGTCTCACTGGAAACCCAAGGGAGGGGAAGGACGGCTCCTTCCATGCCTACTCACATGAATGTTCTTTTGGGGGAAAAAAACCATTAATTTCATGGGTTTTGTTGTTTGTAATATTGGTTATTCCCACAGGTAAATAACCACAACAGAGTTGAAGTTGGACTGGCTTTGGAAATCAGAAGACCCAAGCTTAAACCCGAGCTCTGCCAAATATGCATGTGAGACCATGGGCAGGTCATTTCCTTTCTGGTGCCTCATCTTCCTCATCTGAACTACATGGGCTTCCCGATCCAAATTTAGGTTCTTGTGGCTCTGCATGAAGTCATTGCTCAATCCCCCTTAAAGTCGCTGCCTTCCCTCTGCTTATCCTCTCTGACTTACCTTACGTGAATCACATTTATTCACAGTTTGCATGGTCCTGCTCTCTGAAGAGGAACTGCTTTCTTTTTTTGGAGGGGGAAGGCAGGGCAATTGGGGTTAAGTGACTTGCGCAAGATCACACAGCTAGCTAAGTATCAAGTATCTGAGGCCAGGATTTGAACTCACGTCCTCCTGACTCCAGGGTGGGTGCTCTGTTGCCTGCAGCACCACCTCACCTCTGCAGAGCTGCTTTTTGTTTGTATGGTTTTTGCCTTTTTTTGCATCCTGGAGCTTAGTGAGTGCCTGAGTTACAGAAGGCATTTAATAAATGCTTGTAGTCTGACTGTTTGCCTTATATTTTCTGTTTTTGACCTTTTAGTGTCTCCCCAATTTCCCCAAGTACCCTTCCCTCTCTCCCTCCCAGAGAGCCATTCCATGCACCAAATATTATGCACCAAATATTATACGTGCACCAAAAATACCTGCAAAGTGGCCGAGTAGAGCCCACTTGTGGGTTTTCACCTCCTGCCTGTGTGTGTGGGGGGGGAGGGGTCTTCCCATAGCTCTTCTTTGGAGGCACACTTTGGCTTCAGAATTTCCCAACTGTCCCATTTTCTTGTTTTGTTGGCTGTCCTTTCCATTTTCATGGTGAGAGTCAGTGTTACGCTGTTTTCTTGGCACAGCACATGTTGATGGCATCTGTTGATATAAATCTTCCCATGCTTCTGTGTGTCTGGTACAAGAAAATCTCACCCCGTGCCCTCCCTGCCCCATCCTCTCCTTTTGGCACGAAGGTCAGTCTCCATAGAGCTGCTCTGGCCTGGCCTGGACTTTTGTGACCAGACCATGATCCAACTGTTCAGCTCTCTTAAGGGCCATCTTAAGATGTGTGTGGTGAGTCCTTTGCTTAGCCAGCAGTCCATGCCTGCTGACTCAAAAACATTGTTTTTCACACATTAGCATAGACACTTCTTTACAGTTAAGAATCTGTTAATATATTCCAACCTCACCACCTCTATTATCTGCCCTTGTTTTCCAGGCCTCCATCAAATGAGAGCTGGGTTAGGGGAAGAACTGTTCAGTCACAAACTCCTTTGTTCTTATTAAAGTCCAGGGGCCCACACTTTGGATGATTCTCTAGGGACTTGTAGAGGCTGAAACATTGCCCTGTCCAACAACACCTTCTTTCTGTTCCTACCCTAAAGATTTCAGCAAGGTCTCCACAGCACTGTTCTAAAACAATCCAGAAATTAGCATTCTTCTTCTGTCAGTGTCTAGGTCTAGGTAGCAAGTTTGATGATTAGGTTCCTGGACTAACTCTGCACTCAGTGACCCAATGACCAGCAGGAACCCTGGCCTGTCTGTCAAAAGGTCAGGTTTATAAAGCTATTCGCTGAACAGTGGTCCCTGTGTGGAAAAGGAAACCAGCAGGCCACTAAAAAGAAAAATCCCCCCATGCCTTTCTCCCTCCTTTGGATGTCTGCAAGGACAGAACTTCCCAGAGTCATTAATGATGTCTGAGACCGAATTCATCCACAGTCTTCTTGGTGCCCTACTCCGGTCAGGTTATTCTCCAGAAAGAAAACCTGGGGTGCCTGGAGTCTGAGCTCTTCTTAAGAAGCTGTTGGAACGTACACTTACTGCCCCAGGAGTCTCTGCTTTGGGGCATCTCCCCTCTCTAGTCAGCTCCAGCTTTGCTCACTCCTCCTTGGCTTCCAGACCCCAATCAGTGGGATGACTCATGGTTTAGCATGAGCTTTTCATGTGTTTTTCACCTTTCTTTATGTCAGCTGGCTTCAGGATCAGTGTGCCTAAGATGAAAGTAGATCCACCTCATACCAGAGATTTATAATGACTCATTCATTCATTCATTCATTCATTCATTCATTCAGCAAATAAGCATTTGGGATCTACTGCTTTCTAGGCATTGCAAAGTACTTAACGTCAGGATTGTTTTATTTTTACAAATGGAGAAACTGAGACACATAGAAGCGCTCTTCATTGCTAAGGTACAAGTATGGTCATGTCCATCCCTTGCTCATGACTTTTCATCTGGGCTAGTGGAAATGCTTTCTAATTAGACACACATCTAATTTGATCACCCTAATTCCAGGTTTTCCCTTCTGTAATCAAAAATGACCTTAAAGCACCGACCTGACTGTTCTGTTAAAGAATTATCACTGGATCCCTATTGCCTGTGGAATGAACTACAACTTCTCTGCTTAACAGCTATGGCTCCAATCTACTTTTCTAGGTTTATTTAAAGTAATTCCCTTTTATTCATCCCATTTCACAGCTTTATAATTGGACTCCTTGTGTTTCCCCAAATCAGCACTCTTATCTCCTGTCTCCAAACCTTTGCTGCAATTTTCCTGTGTTCCTATAGTGTATTACCTCCTCACCTCTACCTCCTAGAAACCTTTGCCTGCTTCAAAGGTCAGGTCAGGCAAAGCCATTCAGGGTCCCCAAGGTTGTCAAGGAAAGAAGAGAGCATTTAGTTAACATTAGCTCTGCACCAATCACCACTGTGCTAAGCCCTGCTGATAAGAATGTAAAAACAAAGACATGCCTGCCCTCAGGAAGGTTACTTTCCAAAGTGAGAGGCCATATGCAAAGGGTGAGGATTAGGGTTATCAACAGAATCCTGAGCCTAAATCTGTCTGTCTATCTTAGCCTAAATCTGAGGTAGCTAGGAAGGACACTTTGGTCTTAAAAGGCACAGCAAAGTCTACAACTGGGAAGACTGCATGACCCAATCATTCTCAGGCCCCTCCCAAGCCAGCCCAGTGCCCCACTGACTCCCATGCTATGGGACAAGGGCCTGCTTCTCCGGCTAACGTTCCAAGGGGAAGAACAATTTCCATTTTAGTGTCTCTGCCTGAGATCGAATTGCTCTTTCCCACTTCATTTGGGACAGCTACTGACAGTTCTTTGGCTGTTCTTCACCTGCCTGGACATTGTCCCCTGCAATGTCCCCCTCAGGACCCCAGACATCGTTTGTGGAGCCCCCGGTCCTGGGCAATGCTTCTCACCTCGGAGGCTGTTGCTAATCACTCCTTGGCACTCCTTGGCACTCCCAGACATGGGCTCTCTCTGGATGCTTCCCCCTTCCTCTGCTGCAGGACCGGCCCACTGCTGTCTTGGTTTGGGTTAGCTTTCTCATTGGCTCTGTCTTGGCACTGAGTACCACATATCCAACCCTCCTCAGAGCTCCCACACACAAGACCCTGGCCATGGCAGAAGCAGGGAGACCTCTGTCTTTTGCCCTCCTCACCCTGCTGTACAGAAGGTTCCCAGCCCTGACTCCCCAGGGAGTCAACGTGTGCTTTTCATTCCTGTCTGTCCCAGGTTGCAGGCTTTTCTTGAACGTCTCTCTGTGGCTGAGAATAAACACATAGAACCACAAAACCCTTTTCACGTCCTGTTCTCTGCTCCTCACTGAGAATAGTTTCCATTTACTTACTGTCTGTCTGTCTACACACGCATATAGATATATGCGCGTGTGTGTGCATGTGTAAATAGCATGTCCATAGTTGTTTACATCCTGCCTTCCCATTAGAATCTACTTTCCTTGAGGACAGGGATTGGGTTTTTGCTTTTCTTGGAATCTCCAGCATTTAGCACAAGTTAATAAATTTGTCCATAGTAAACACTTAATAAATGATAGGCTATTTTCAAAAAAGACAAAAGAACTAAGCCCCAGGTGGGAAGGAAAGGCTCCAGGCCTCTGTCTCCCCACTTGGGATGTGTGACCCACAAGGGTGCAGTCTTGCTGCAGCTCCTGTCCCTGTGGAAAAAGGTGAAGGAGATTGGAGATGACAACAGCTTTGTAAAGAGTCAGGAGACTGACCACCCCCACCGCGCCCCCAAGCCCAGGCCAGGAGCCTAAGTCTGTGCCAGGATTTTCTGAAAGCCTTGGTGAGGAGTGAGGTCTAAGGAAGTTTTGTTCATCCATTAGCCAAGCCACACTTAGAAGAGAATTTGGTGGGGCAAATTGCTATGGAGAGCCTATATTTATCTTGAGCCCCTGCTTCCTAGCGACTGGGATGGTACTGGGGAGAATGTGTCCCACTCCAGGGGCAGGGGAGCTTGCCTTACTTTTGTTCTAGCTTCATATTTGCAGTAAACATCTTTTGATGAAAGCTAATAAATATCAATTCACTAAAGCAAATGGTGTGATAATCATTGGCAGTTAGAAGTGGGATACCACACTGGAATGGCATCATCCCTGACCTCTCAGAAGGCCTTTGAGGGAGAGATAGACCCAGGCTCACTCCAAGAAAAGCCATCTAGAGTTTCCCTCCATATGGGGTTAGACTAGTTTCTAGGGCCCCTTTCAGCTTGAAATCTCCATCCTACGGAGCAGAGAAAGGCCAGTCCAGGTCAGCCCACAGTGGCACAATTGGGAGAGCGTCTTTCCTCCCAGTTCCCTGCCTTGGGGGATCTGGATGGCAACATTCCTCCAGCCTGAGAAGTGGAAGGGCCCTACTGGCCATGGCTGACTTTCTGGAGTCTCCTCTTGTCTTTGCTTGCTTCAGCTAGGGCCGATGGACACAGCTGAGGCTGTCTCTAATTGCTCAGTCAATGCTTTGTCTTCTAGCTTGAAGGGCACACAATAGGCAGTAACAAATACGGCATTTCTGTGAGTGGGGCCTGGAGCTCTCCTTTTATCTCATCTTCTATTTCCTGTGTTGACAGTGCCAACATAAGAGGCCCATCTTGCACAGACCTTGACTTACCCTTCATAAAAGACATAAATTTGAAAGAGCGGCTGCCCTTTTACAAGGAAGTTCTAATAACCTGAGCAAAAACAGGGTGGGGGGGGGAAGGAACCCTGTGCCACCAGAGTGGGGAACATCTTGGTCTGGTTAAAAGCTGTACACAGAATAAAAAACAACTGTCCTTTGGCATCTCCCTTAAAAAAGTCATGTACAGACATTTTCACTCATTTGAAGGACAGAAATTGCTTTTACAAACACAACAAGGCCAGCCCTGGGGCGGGGTGGGAGGGTTGGGGGGGGAAGAGGGTGAGGATAAGGGGAGAGGTGGGACTCCGGCTCAGCTGTATCTGAGCTGCTGACCCTCTCTCTACAAACTGTTGGCCCATCTTCAGACATTTGAGATGGGTGTTCGAACGTGCTCTGCCCTATCTCTGAAGAGCTTCTGGTCAATGGGGAAGGCATTTCCCTCAGGGCTTGGCAATGGAGTTCTGCCTGTCTTCCCCTGGATATTGATGGGTTTGCTCTTATTAGATCTACAGATTGGTCCAATGGGATAGAATGGGTCCTGGGAGAAATGGTGAGGAGTAGGAGGGCAGGGCCTTGACTTGAGAAAGCAGAGGACAGCAGGGAGCCAAAGGGATAAATACACAGAGTCTGGTCCCCACAAAGCAGGAGCTGGGGAGGGGAGCTGCCACCAAGACACCCTTGTCTCATAGGAGTCAGCAGCATGGAATCTCCAGCCGAACTGCTTTACAATTTAAAACACTTTTAAGTGCCACCATTTTGGACTTTGCAGATATGTTAGTGCAGCCCACCCTTCATGGATTTAAGGACCCTGGAGACCAGAGAGAGGGAAAAGGCACCGAGTCAGGTTGTGGTTAGTAAATGATAAAGCTAGGACTACTTCCAAGAATTCTGATTCCCTGATGAGTTTGGTGACCACTAAAGCATGAAAATGTCAGCAGACGCTGATGAAGTACCAACAGGCCCCAAAGCACTTGGCTAGGACTACAGATATAAAGACAAAAACTATACAATCCTTTTTCTCAAGTAGCTTACATCTTCTGCAGCTTGGGCTGGATTAGGAAATTTCAAATACACACATAAGATAAATACATTCCTTTCAAGAGGGAGAGAGTGCTAATGACCAGGAGGAAGGTCTGGGAAGGAAGGGTCAGCAGGTGAGGACTCATGGAGTTGGTGAGCTGTACTTTGAAGAAGGCCAG
>CM053599.1:5389693-5408804 GCA_028646575.1 Pseudocheirus occidentalis
GGCATAGCAAATAAAAAGCAACCCTCCCCCCCAACAAAACAAAACAAAACAATGCAAAAAAACTTGAACCAAACAAACACGTGAAAAACAAAATAAAGTGCTAAAGAATTAGAATTTTCTAAAATTAGAATGAGCCACCTGAAGAAATGGTGGCTTCCCCCCTTCAGAGGTCTTCAGATAGAATCTACTTGAAACTGTGTTTCATCACGTTTAACTATGTTGTCAAGGGGATACATTTTGGTCTGGGATTAGATCAGGGGGCTTTTAAGGACCCTTCCAATGAGAAATTTTGATGACTTGGTCAACACTTTGGCTTCCAAGTTCCTTAACCTACCAAGTTCCCATGACTTCAGATTGTCTACTATGACCCTTTTCCCATTCCCAATATGCACACACTCAGCTGTATTCAGTCCAGATGCCAGAATTCCTTATTATTATTCCTCTTCCACCTATTGTTTTTCCTTCCCACTACATTCTCTGTTTATACATTTGTCACTTCATTTCTCATGCAAATCATCATGGGTAACACGCATAGCCTGTTTATAGCCATCATTCAGTTCTCCTTTGGGTCACCTCAAATTGGGTTTGCTATTTTGCATAGTTACAGATCCAAGACATGAATTAAAAGCAGAATACAATTTCTCCTTCAGTTCCAATTTTAAAGCCTGTATCTTGACAGTAGGTGCTCTTAGCATGTGGTTAGCTGATAAGGAAGTATCTCAGTGCCGGAGGGTCTAGAACATCCTAACATTCCTCATTTACAGTGAGGATGTGCTACCTCAAACATGTTTGGGGAGTCTCAAACATCTCAGGATCTTTTTTGAAATGTTTTCTGTTACACAAAATTTAAAACATACCCTACCATGTTCTCTTCCCCTTAATTTTTAAACTCAAGGGTATTTTAAAAGAAAATAAACTCCATATGCTGCTGATTCATTTACACTTAAATCATTAAGAGGCTGTTTTGTAAGAGCTTTTTGATGTCCAAGAAGTTTTTCTGGGATCTTTTTTATAAGCCATTTTAAACTGATCTCCCTTCCCCTTCCCTCCTCCTCTGAAAAATCAAAGTTGGAGAAGTTGAAGATCACCAGGGGGAGATGATAGTGAACTTTAACAGGCTTTATTTGGTGAAGGACCTTCAGCCCACACATATCAGCCTAGTTATGGATCTGGTGCAATGGTTCTCCCTGCCCAGAATTCAGATCTTGGATTTGCTTGATGCATCTCCTCTCCATACTTTCTACATTGTAGCATTATTACACATTCACACACTTAGACTTCATTTGCTTCCATGTCCCAGTGCATGAGATACTTTAGAAGGAAAAATGATAGGGTTAGAAAGGGATAATCTGCCAAGTGGTTTAATCCAACGATGTCAGCTTCTTTTGGAGCTCCTAAGCAAATAACACAATTCTACTGCCTTCTGCCCCTTCCAGAAAACTTGTCATCCTATGCCATGTGTCATCCCTTAGGTTTTAGGAGGGTGTGTGTGCATGTGTGAGTGTGTGCGCACACATGTGTATGTGTGTGTGCATGCAAGAAAAACCCCAGAAGAGTCCATGATATGTCTCACTTAGGACCTTTGACAGCAGACTTGGATAAACATGTCAGAGATTTCAAATGAGACCAAACCTCGTTCACTAGCTGCTCTTAACTGGTTGCTACAATTTGATATCAAATGGAGGACTCAAGAAATCATCTGGATAACTGTGCAAAAAAATCTATTTCTGTTTAAATATTGATGCCATCAATGAGTAAAGTTTTTTTTGGAGGGGAGGGGTCTGGAATTATCTGGATATAAGTACCCAGTTTCTCAGTTTTCTTTGCACATTTAGACATAGAAGGTAAATTTTCCAAAATATTCCGGCATCTGCCTGTCTATCTATCTATCTATCTATCTATCTATCTATCTATCTATCTATCTATCTATCCATCTATTTATCTATCTATCTCTATCTCTGTCTGTCTATCTATCTATCTATTGTATCTATCCATCCATCGTTTTAAAGTTTGATTCCTTTTTGTGGTTTCCATCATAGTTAATTGTGGGCACATAACTCCTCACTCCTCTCCAGAGAGTCACCCCGTTTGTAACAAAGAGAAACAGTTTAACATAACCAAATGACACAGTAACTTGTAAGAATATGCACACTGCATTATATTCTCAGACTTCCTGACTCTCCAAGGAAAAGAGGGGGGCATACTCCATCATTCATTTTCTTGGATAGCAGCAACAACAGCAACAGCAATAGTTAACGATAATAACTTACATTTATATGGTGTTTTATGGTCAGCAAATCTGCACACACATATACACATACACACACACACACACACTGTTTAACCTTTCAATGACCCTGTGAGGTAGGTATATTATCTTTCCATTTTTTTTTGTCCATGAGGAAACTGAAATAAGAGAGGTTAAGTGATTCATCTGGGGTCACACAGCTAATAAATGTCTGAGGTAAGATTTGAACTCAGGTCCTCATTATTTCAAGTTTTGCATAGTATACATAATATATCATAATCACACAGGGAACATCTTCATTTTATTGTTCTTTCTGCAGATGTTGTTGTAGCCATTTTACTTAATGTTTTCCTGGTTCTATTTACTTTGTATCAGTTCATAAAAGTCTTCTAGGATTTCTCAAGATTCCTCTTTTTTGTAATTTTTGAAAAGACTCAACAATAGTCCTTTAGATTCATTATCCATGATTTGTGCAGTCAGTCTCTAATTGATGGATACCTTGATGTTCTATTTTGAATCAGACTTATGATTTCATCCAGCACACCAAACTCTCAGTAAGGAAACCCCCTCTTACCAATTCTGGTTGGTACCTATTCTGCAACTTATAGTCATAGAAAAGAGATTCTTAGTCTCCATTTCACAGACCTCACAGGGATTTATGAATATTTTTTAGGAGGAGAGGTCTATCAGCTTTTATGGGGGAAAATGTATTTTTACTTTCACCAACCTCTAACCAAAAGTTAATATTTCCTTACATTTTGAATGTAGGCAACAAACCACAGTTGTCTATAAACATGACCATATTGCCATGGGACCCATGAAACACAAAGCAGATTAAGACCCCCTGGTTTAGAGGACTTCCCCTGGGGCTCCAAGAACTTAAGTGACAGGGTGACATAGTCACTATGTGGCTGACAGAAGTGGGACTCAAACCCAAGTCTTGCTGACTCTCAGGCTGCCTCTTTGTCTGCCACTGCACCCACATTTTCCCCTTTAGTTCTTTACTGCTTTGCAAAGCTGCATGACTATGCAAGCTCCATCTCCCATGAGGAATGCCTGATTTTATTTCCACAGCTCAGAATGGTCACCCCTTTTGAAAGGCAATTTGCATTTTCAAGGTGCATTACTGTAGCTTAGAAACGTTGGAAGGCATGTTTCTACTAATACCTATCTCATTAAGAGACATCCATTTTAAAATGAAGTGTTACCAATAACTCATCTTCATGCATCATTAGGTGAATGGAGAATGAACCATGGATATGATTTCGGCTATTGCTGAAAATCAAGAAGCTCAAGTTTTCCCTTATGGTCCCTGTGTTCTTTTATGTCCCCAGATGCCCAATGGGGAAGAGGTTCTCACAGTATATGTATACAGTTATCTGTCTTCAGTGTATATGAAGGTAAATGAATTTATCCTCTGGTGCTCACATGTGGTAAAAATCCTTTACAAAAAACACCCAGTGGTTAAACTTTACAGAATCTCATTGGGACATTATTAACACACCTTCTCAGTCTTAAAATCCTCTTCCTTTCATCATCAGAGATAATAAAAAGCCTTATTTAAGAATCATAACTTCTACTTTGAGCGTCTCAAACTTCCACCGTCCAGAATGTCCCTCAGGGCACTTGGTAGCCACCAGTGACCAAACATGTTCAACCCACTGCAATTCTAGTGAGTACTAGGACCAAAGTACTAATTAGCCACTTGCTTCCCTAATCCCCCCCCCCCCAATCACCTCAGGGGTAAGTCTGTCTGTTGCATGGCATGTAAAGTCAAATGTACCGAGTATTTGCAAAAGATAACAGAATGGGAGCATTAGAGGGGGGCTTGGGTTCCATCCAATCCAGCCAACACTTGTACAGAAGTTCCTTCTACGATATGAAACAAGATAAAAAAAATCTCTCTGCAACTGATAGACTTGAGCTAATGGTAAGAAACTTATTATTGGAGGAAGCATGGAAGAACCCTGACCTGGAGTCAGAGGACATGGAATTCAAATCCTGTTCATGCTTAACACTTATGAAACCTCAAGAAATACTACAGTTTTTAATATTAATCTCTCTGGGTCTCAGTTTCTTCCTCTGTGAGATGAGATGGTTAGACTAAATGACCTCCCAGGTCCTTTCCAGATCTAGATCAATGAATCTATGACTGCTCTGGACAATCCATTCCACTTTGGACAGCTACACTTGTTAGCAAATTTTTCTTTTTCTGAAGTAAAATATGACAGCTTTCATCTCTTGCTGTGGTTATGCTCTCTGGGGTCAAGCTGAAAAAAAAATCTAAGTCCTTTTCAATAGGATAACCCTTTGAACCCTTGAAGATATCTCTCATGACTCTAACTGACTAGGTCTCCTTAGGCACTCACACCCCTAATTCTTGTAAAAGGTGCTCATATTGCAGAGTCTCCAGTCTCCTTGGATCTGTGGATTTCCTTATGGACCTTCTTCAACTTATTAACATCTTTTCCAAAATGCAGAGGATCAAACACAACACACCAGAAGTTATCTGACCAAGGTTGGACTCTGATTTTTCCCCTAGATTCTTTTTTTCCTTTTTCCTTTTTCCTTTTCCAGGGTAAACATCTCTACTATGCTCATTCAAACATCTTATGGTGCTGAAAAGAATGATACCATAAGACCAAAAGATCTTCTAGAAGGCTCCCTCCTTTCTTCATCCCTTCTTCTTCTAGACATACAAGTGTCATTTCAGAGCAGGCAACTCCCAGGTCTGCATTTCCACTTCACTATCCTGGGACATCTTGCTGGACATCTCTACTCGTATATCTCTGCCAAAATCTGTAACTCAACATGCCCAAAATGGAACTAAGCATCTTCATTGTAGAGTAATAGACTTAGAATAGATGGTGACTTTGGCTCTTTCCAATTCCTAACCCCTCATTTTAGAGATGAGAAGAAGTATAATGGTAGTGAGCTCTGCACATGCAATACACATGTAGAAAAAGGATTATTTACAACTCTTGGTTACCAGAAGACCTTTTCCTTCCTCTTAGGGTCCTCATGAAATTCCCCTTTTGTTATAGCTCTCTGATAGGTTCCAATAGTTGGTTGGGTTTTTTAAAATAGAATCTATAAGTAGAATTCAGGGGGGAGGGTATAAGAGGAGAATTATATTCCCAGAAACTGCTTCTTCCTTCAGGTAGCTGTCTTCGTGTATCCCCATGTGTCTGTTTATCCATTAGGTATGCCTCTTTCTGCATCCAGGTGAATGAGTTGTCTCCTATTGGGCCCTCTCTCTCTCTCTTATCATCTGATCAATAGTGGGGTGAGGGAGGAGAAATAAGGAAAAGCACCTCTTCCTCCTCCTATGAGCAATTCCTTCTCTGGGGCTTGGTTCAAACTAGAATACTCAGTTCCTAAGCAGAAATCTACCCCTATGGTCTAGATTCCTTTGGACTCCAGAACTGCTGGAATTTTTCTGTTGCTTAAAGTTCCAAGAGGTGTGGATAGGTTGTGGCTAGCCGATCATACTTGCCACCATCCACATACTTTGTATTAATTTATCATTGTAAATATTACCTCTCATGAAATGTAAGCTTCTTGACGGGAGAGACTGTTCCACTTTATATTTTGTACCCCTAGCAATGAACACATTATCTGGAACATAGCAGGCCTTGATAAATAATAATTCAAGTGAATTTGATTTGACATAATTTTTGAGAACCCCATGTTATATCTATTCCAAGAGAAGATTTTCAAGGGAGGAGGGTGGAGATTGCTTAAACTATTATTTGGCAAAACATAGATTAAAAATGGAATGATTATTGATTTTTTCACCTTTAGACCCAATTGTTTTGATGTTTTATGAACAGATTTTCAGAAGTATCTATTGGGGGGACAAAGAAAAGTTCCAAATCAGAGATTTTCTATTGGCTGAATGATACTATATTGCAAGTTATTTGAAGGAGCATGTCTTCAGTTTTTTTTTTAAATTTAGGGTCATGTCATTTTAAAATCTAATATTAGAGGCTTTTATTAAGTATCTACTTAGTACACAACCCTTCATTGAGCATCCTGAATCAGCTTTGCTGGAAAGAAGAATTTGACTTGACTAGCCTGACCTAATAAGGTAGGGCTATCAGCAGTGGATGAACATTTCAGACAGGGAGATTTCCACTTAAAAAGAGGGAGCGGGAGTGCTGTGTTTGATTCTGGTACCATGGTAAAAGAATCTTAGCTGTAATAGATTGATAAGTAATAAATAAGACATCATAGTAATATATTACATAGAATCAATTATCCAAATGTAAATGTGAGGTGATGTCTCATATTGTACCAACTATATCATTTGGTATCATGCTCTACTGTAGCAACATTATTTCATCATATCATATTGTATCATATTATATTATATACCCCAAAGGATCAGAGTCAGGCACTCTGATTGCTCCCTCTCTCCCAGATGCCTCTACCTTATTAGCCTTCTATTGTCACAAAGGAACAGAAAATAGAAGAAATGAAATCCAAGCACTGAAGAAATCCTTCATGCCTGCCAGTGTATATATAGGAACACTTTGTTTCAGTGGTCTCCTAGCTCTCTTACAAAAGGAGGAAGGTTCATTTCTTCATTTCTTCACTTCTTCTATCTTCCTATCTTCTTATCAGACCCACACTGGTACCAGACAAGAACACAATGTCCATCTACCTTTCACTTTCTTCCATCGTCCTTTTCTTTTGCATTCTTGTGGGCACTTGAGATACTTCTATTTAATTTATTCTCAAGAATTCATACAAATCTTCTTGTGTTTCTCAAAATTCCTCATATTCTTTCTGTTCTATGGTGCATACATTCTATTTCTGTGCTGCTATTCATTTAGCCATTGTCCTAATCAATGGGCATCAATTTTGTTTCCATTTCTTTGCTACTACTAAAAAAAAGTGCTGATGTGAACATTTTGGGGGTAAACAAGACCTTTATTCTGTCCTTTACCATATTGGCATATGCACCCAACACTGGGGTCTCTGGATCAGAAGGTATGAACAGTTTAGTCATTTTTGATACAATTTCAAATTATTTCCTGGAATTATTCTCACCTCTCCCAATGGGGCTTCTCTACTATGGACAATTGTCCTTTATTTGACTGTTGTCAGTTTGTGAGGTATGAAGTGAAACCTCAGAGATATTTTAATTGGCATTTGTCCTTTTATCAATGATTTGGAGCATACTTTCCTATGGTTGGTAATAGCTAGAATTCAAGCTTTCTTTTGAGCACTGTTTGATCTTTTTGATGACTGATCTTTTGGACAATGGCTCTTGATCTTATATATTGGTCCAATTCTCTATGTATCTTAGATAAGAAACTTTTGTCAGAGATAACTGATGCAAATATGTCTCTCCTCACATACTTCCTCTCACCCCCAATAATGGACAATCTCTCCTTATCCTACTTACACTGCTTTTGTTTGTGTAAATGCTTCTATATTTCATGTAAACAATATTGTCTATTTTATCCACACAAGCCTGATATTTCTGTCTCTTTTCTCTACACAACTTTAATCCTCATTTCATTACTATGTTCACAGACACTCAGCTCCCTTTTGCTAACAAGTGAATTTACATGCCAATCAAAGTCCTCTACAATCTATAGGTGATGCCACCTATAGTTCTAGACATGGTACCTCAATTAATGTACTCTGTGCTCCAGCCAAATAAGCCTGTCTTTAGCCTACTGAATCTGCTCATATTTCCTCCCATGGTGCTCCTCAAGTTTTACCAGTGGTATCCTCATCAGCCCTTTAAAATTGAGTTAAATGTTACCTGGGTCATGAATCCTTTCCTGATCCTTCTCCTTCATGTTTGTACTTAATGATAATCTATTTTCCTCCAGATCTCATAAAACACTTTGTTTCAATTCTCTTAAAGGTACTTATCAAGGAACATTATAAATAACAGTTAATTGGTGTTTGTATTTCATCCTTTTCCTTTAAGACTTTAAACTCCATGAGGTCAAGGACCATGTCTCTTCCAAATTTTGTAATTTCCCCTAGCAGTTTTCACAGCATATGTAGTAGCAGCCACTTAATAAATCTTTGCCTCATGAATTAAAAAGTATCTCAACAAGCTCGGAAATATCTGCTGCCCATAGCTTAGGACCAAATGGGATATTAATAGTCAAACTCAATGTCAAATGCCGCAACCTAAATGTGTCAACATATTGGGTTTGTGAACATCTATGACATGCTAATTATCCATGACTCTGATCCTTTTGGGTTTACCCTGGAAGGAAAACCACCAGTCATTATGTTGGTACTTGAGAGGAAACCCCAGCATCCTAAGGGTTAAAGAAGGCAAGTCATTCAAAAACAGGGGAGAAAAGGCACAAAGAAATCCTGTTTGAGTCTGGTGAAGATTAACAGACCACCACAAAAAAGCCCCAAAGCATCCTTCAAACCTCTGAAAAAATGTACTAAAAATGTTACCATGGGAACAACCAATTAAAGGAACCAATAAAAAGGGACAACTATCTGTACCTCAACCCAACTACACAAACAAACAGTAAAAACAGTCTCATAAATCAATTGCAATCTGAACTCAAGTGGGGTGGGAGTGGGGGTGAAAAATCTCTTAGCCACAAAAAATAAAACAAAATATTGGTTAAGGGGACAAAAAAGCAACAGCAATGAAAGAAGAAGGCACCAGGAGACTCTACTGGAAATAGCAGCCATAATGCAACTCCAATGTGGATTTCCTTCTTAGAGACACAATGGGCAGGATTATTAATGGTCAATGAGAACTTCCATTCCAAGTTGTAGAGTTTGAATTCAGTACAACTCATTGGTGTCCATGGGATCTCTTTCCTTCCTGAGCGATTGGAAACCTAGAACTGGGTCAAGGTGAATTACAATAACAGGTCACCCTTTTGTCTGTGAATACCAAAAAGGTGATAGATATATAATTCCTCCATTCTTGTCTTTCTTGCCATCAATTTCTATGGTATCACTACAACTAGAGGTGGAAGTGCTCAAAGCATACAATTTCAATGACTCTAACAGATGTGGAAGGCGGATCCAAATCCCCATAGCCTGACCCTCTCTAGTTCCAGAGGCTGCTGACACTTTGGCAGGATGACGCATGTTCATGGACATTTCAATGGGCAAGTGGGTTGGAAAAGGGAGGAGTAGCTTTAGAAGTCCCCAAATGCATCTAGAAGTTGTTTGAAAGACACCACCCCCTCTCTGCTTACCAACTATTGCTTTTGCTATTGGATGTTTTGTTTCTCTCTTTAAAAAGTTATCCATTATTTGTAATGAGATCCTTAAATGCCTTCATTCAAATTTCTCCTGATTTGAATCATGAACTCAGCTCCCTAAGGGGTATGACTGCACCGTGGAAACTGGTAACTCTCCAGTGACTTCAACAGTGCTATGAACATGGAAGGCACATAAGAAAGATTTGTTGTCCACTTGGTTAGCCTTATCTGAGAACAGTTAAAGAAAACACTGGGTGCTATTGGCAGCAACTGAAGGAGGAGAAGCTCTGTGCTACAAACAAGGGAAGAAATGAGACCTCAATCCTTCCCAAAAGTCTTGGTCTGGTTGATCCAAACATGTGAAAACTGATGATGCTTACAACATGATGCATTTCATGGATGACCATAGAAGGTTTTTTTAGGATCCTTGGTTTGATGAAATGAAAGGAAAAACACTTTATTTTTACAAATAATATCTGAAGTCATGACAGGTATCTAGAAGGCTCTTTAAGGTCTTCCATATAGATAAACTCTTGTCGAATCCAGCTTATTCTATCCCATCCTCATTCCAGCTCCAACCAACCCTGATGCCCTGTTTGAATTAGAGATGACGCAGAATTAGGATGTTTAATGTCTGTACCATTCCTTTGTGTTTTCTACCCCCTGGAAGATTCTGCCTTAGCACACACAAGCAGGGTCTGGTTGCCTATTGTACTTGGGATGAAATGTGATATATTTAGCGACATAGGGACTTGTCATGCTTGTGTTCTCTGAGCCTCTGGGACAAAGGACATTTTGGCAGCTTCTTGTACCAAGCCACAGTTGGGGGAGAGAGCTGATAAATATGACTTTTCCTTGAAGTTCCCAAGGGAGCAAGTCCTTATGAAATTGTTTGGTGGAAACCTGAGGTTCCAAAACAGATGTCATTCTGAGGACCCAAAAACTTTCTGCCTTTGTGGTAGGAGGCCAACTAAGTCCCTGAGTGGGTGGAGTTCGCCTTTCCCCTTTTGTTTACCCATTGTGGGATTGGAAACATTATGAGGGCACTACTCTATTAAAAATAATGGAAAACCTCAGCTGGTTAGATGCTCAGTCAGCTGGTTTACAGAAAGGGTGGGAGGACTTGTTTTGCTAACTTGGTCCCCTCTTGAAACTCACCGGTTGGGAATTCTGGATCAAGGCAGGACTAAAACGTCTTGGATGGCTTACCACTGGTGGAATTATACTTCCTGTTTTTAAGGGAAAGTCTTAAGAAATCTTATTCAAAAGGATTCTAAGATCAAATGGCTGCTTGAATAATGATATTCTGATGATTTAAGTGGAAATGCGGTAGCAACATATGAAATAAATTGTAAGCAATTTTTAAAAAATGATGGCTGGAATTAAGTACTCAGGAAAGCACACATTTCATTTAACTGGGCTCAGAGTTAATATTTTTTTTAATGGTTTAAACATTCAAAATGAAGTTTTATTTGACGAATCACTCACAGTAGTGACCAATTGAAAACATAAACCTTCCTTGACCAAATGCAGTAAAGCAGCATACAGTGAAACAAAGTTGGCTAAGGCAGTAGTGATTGTTTTTCTTGAAAGAGCCTGAGATTGTGAAAAAGCGAACATTTACTTGCCTTTAGTGCTCATGCAAGTACATTGAATCTCAGTTGATCCACTCGCCTTAATGGAAATCACCAGACCCAAGTTTCATTATCGTAGCTAAAACAAAGACTGTTCTCTGCTTTCTTAGATGAAAATTGTTGACATCATCCTCATTTCCCTCCTCAGAAAATGTAAGCTCTTTGAGCAAAAAGATAATCTATTCTTTTTCTTTGTAACCTCATCTTCTAGTCTAGTGACTACCAGAAATTAACATTAAATCATTCTAGAAGCACTTATAAAGCACCTACTACGTGCCAGATTTTTGCTCTTGGCATTGGGAAATATATAGACAGGATGGAATAATCCCTGTTTCAATGAGCTGCTTTTTTTAACCTTCAAATATGATTGTAGCAAATACATGAGTAAATACAGAAGAAACATGGAGAGAATTAATAGAAATAAGTACAAACACATTAAATATATTGGAAGGAGGGTACTGGAGCCTGGAGGATCAGGAGCCATTTCGTTTAGAAGATGGAGATGCTCACATGGCAAGAAGAGGGCATGGCCACTCCAAAACCACAGAGACTAGAAACTCCAGTTATGTTTTCAAGGAGCAGAGACAAGGTCAGATTGACTGATTACAGAGTGTGGAGAAGAGGGATTTCTACTGAGGCTACAAAGGTAAGTAGGGACCAGATTATGAAGGGCTTTCAAACTAAACAGAGAAGTTCATATTGTATTCTAAGGGCACTAGGGAGTCACTAGATTTTATGGTGTAGCATAATGATTTGGCCAGGTCTACACAGAAAGAAAATTCCTTTGGAAGGTGAGTGGAAGCTTGATGGGGATGTGGAAAAACTTGAGAAAGGAAGGCCAATTAGGAGGTCATGGCATTAAGAAGAGGGGTGATAAGGTACTGAATTATGATCATGGTTGTATGAGTGGAGAAAAGGATTGGAATCAACAGACATTGTGAAGGTAAAATTAGCAATGTTGGCAAGTGAGTGCCCATGTCAGTTGGTCAGTCGGTCTGTCAGTCAGTCAGTCAGTCAATAAGCCCTATGTGCCAGGCACTCTGCTAGGCTATGTGTGGTGAAGGGAATGAGGAATACAAAAAAAAGGCCAGCCATAAAGATCCAAGAGCCTAAGAAAGGGCAGTGCCTTCAACAGAAACAGAGCATTTTGAAATGAGTTGAGTGATGGGGCAAAGGCATTCTGACCTCAGACACTGATATGACCCTGGGCAAGTCACTTATCCTCTATGTGTCTCACTCTCCTCACCTAACTCTCAAGGTTGTTGTGGTGATTGAATGAGATAACAGCTAGAAAGTGGTTAGCCTCTAAGCCTTATATCAACATCCATTATCATTGTTGTTGACATTAAGATCTCTGCACTTAGTGCCTAGGAAGTGGCAGGCACTATACACCTCTAAGCTATCACTCTGATCAGTGTCTGAGGAAGGGAAGCTGGCCATGTGTTGGGAACATTGGATCTTACATGTTCAGTTGGCAGCTGTGGATCTGAGACTAAACCTCAGAGGAGAGAATGGGGCTGTATGTGTAAATCTGGAAGTCTTCTGCATCTTGATAAGAAAGAAATCCTTGAGAAAAGATGGGTTACCAAGACAAAGGGTAGAGAGCAACAGTTCTCAACCTGTGGGTCGCAACCCCTTTCAGGGTCGAACGACCCTTTCACAGGGGTTGCCTAAGACCATTGGAAAACATGTATTTATGATGGTCTTAGGAACCAAGACACTGCTCCTCTATTCATCTCGAGGAGGGTCTGCCCACATGCAGATACGCCCACATATCAGTACTAAAGGGTCATGGCATTAGGAGTTTGAGAACCACTGTTATAGAGGGTAAAGAGGCCCCAAAACTGAGTGCTGAGATGCCCCACAGTAGGAAAGGCAGAATGCAAAACGATAAACTAGGAATAGTTAGATATGTATGAGGTGAATCAGGACCATCCATCCATCCATCCATCCATCCATCCATCCATCCATCATCCATCTGTCCATCCATCCGTCCATCCATCTACCTACCTATCTATCTATCTATCTATCTATCTATCTATCTATCTATCTATCTATCTATCATCTATCCATCTATCCATCTATCTATTTATCATCCATCTATCTATCTAGCTATCTATCTTTCTATCTATCTATCCATCATCCATCTATCTATTTATTTATCATCCATCCATCCATCTATCTATCTATCTTATCTATCTATCTATCTATCTATCTATCTATCTATCTATCTATCTATCTATCTATCATCTATCCATCTGATCTCAAGAAGCTCCTAGCCTAGTAGAAAGGCCTGGATATGTTTGAAGGCATTATCACAAGAATAAAATGGAAAAATATTGAAGGTGAAAGAGAGAGGCAATGACAGGTTGCAATCTGCTTGAGAAAATAGGAGATGAGACCAAGCTAACATACAGATGATTTGACCCTGGCAAGGGGGAGGATCAATACATTTCAGATACTGGAGCAAGTGAAGAAAGAGTTGAGGGTGGAGGGATTTATCAGGGGATTTTGAGAAGAAGAGATGGAAATAAAATGTTTCTCATATATAGTAATATCATCAAAGATGCAAAAATTGGTATATAAACCCCTTGATTAATTGGAAGGAATGCAAGCCATTGACTGGAATGAACTGATATTGCACAGGGAATGTGTTGTGATTGGCTGAAGAGACCACCACATCTTGTAGTTTTGGATAAAAGAGCAAAAATCCCAATAAAGCAAAAACTTCCCAACATCTTCTGGTCTGCACAGTAAGAGGAAGGATTCCAGCCAGGCCCAATCAAGCCCAAACTCTGTCATGGGATGACCATGTGAACTTTAATGAGCCAGGGGGTTTGGACAGGCCATTCACATCCTAGTAGCATCCCTGACCATCTGATGGCAGCATCTGCAGCAGAGGCAGGGATGATCTAGATATACCAAGCAGAGGGATATTCAAGACGCTACTTGGAACCCCAAAGAAAACTCTATCCCCCAAAGGTGAAGGTTGTGAGGACTTCCCAAAGGAACTAAGAACAAAGTAACTTCCAGGAGCTGTAAGTCCCTCCTTTGTCACATATCCCTTAAATCTGAGCCAATTTTCCCTGGACTTTACTTGTCCTGGTGGGAGTGTGTATACCCACGTCAGAGGGAATGTTCTATAGGAGCTACTCTACTGTGCTGCTTTAACAAATGCCTATTTCTAAAATCAAATTGTCTATTTGGATAATCGTATCAATTGAGAATCAATGTGGGGTGAATAAGGGCAAGGATTCATGAGCCATAGTATTAAGAGACAAGATTAACAAAAATACCTCAAGGTAATTAGAATGCTGGGGGGAGGCTGCCCTTTGGGCACCTGACCTATGTGTATGAGTGAACCCAGAGACTGTTACACCTGGAAGCGGAGCTGACTTGGTCCAGTAGGCCCCAGGAAGGAGAACCAATAGTAGTGGAAGGAAGTGAGGGGAAATGAGTTCATATTAGGAAGAAATTCCCAACAATCAGTGCTCTCCAGAAGAGTATTGAACTGACTGGAGGAGAGATCAAATATATATCGAGGCCTTTGCATACCTTAAAGTGGTACTATTATTGTTGGCTGTTACTAGGATCCTCCTCCTGAGCTTCAGTTATTGAAATGAGTGTGAAAACAGTGGCTGATCTTATTGCCTGACCTGGAATTAACCTCAGGAGCCTTTCTTTGAGGAGGAAGGCCCAGGTGAATACCAGTCTTCTACATTTCAGCTCATGCTCTGAAACAAGGGAAAGAGGGCTGGAAGGGTGAAGATCAATCAATCAATCAATCAATCAAAGTTTATTGAACCAGGCCTGCTGCTCCAAAGACCAATGTGGAGCAGAACCTGCCCTTGGGGAACTTAAGGGGACAAAGTATGGACATAAATAGGTAAAATTAAGCCATATTAAGTGGCTCCAAAGTCATCTCTGAAAAACAGCTTGGTGTTGAGGCTCAGAGGAGAGGATATGGGGGAATTTATATCAGAATTCAGTCTTCCCAGTGTTACATGCCTCAATTACAGAGCTACCCCTACAATTCCCATTAGCACTGGCAGACTGGGTTTGCAGAGAATCACTACCTCTTGCCCTCAGGATTTTGTGGTTTATTTTGAGGAGCTACAGTTGGGGGGAGGGGAGGTAGGGGTATTTACTTATATAACTTCATAATTCCTTCTATGGGTCTGGCTGGCTACCTATTTATAGGTACAACTCACAAGCCCCCACCAGTGTGCTACCCCCATGAATATCATCGATCTTAGCCAAATTTAATTAGTTTTCAGAAAATGATACTTACTAAGTTTCCTACGAACAGCTGGTAGAAAACATCCTCCCCAAAATGTTTGTAACAAAGACCCAACAAGCACATAGAAAGTCTAGAAGAAAGTGAATTCAAGCTGGAGAGCACAATGTGGCAAAGGGGAAAAATCACAGTTCCTGAAAATCCTTCTGCTAAAATCCTTAAGATGTTCCCTTTAGGTATGTGATAGATTTTCTATTGGCCTCTTTTTACAACCTTGAATCTACCTTTCTTCATCTTGCCCAATCTTTCCTTGGTTATTATTATAAATGCCAACATCAACCACTGCCATCCCAGAATACTGTTATGATGACAATGCAAAAAAAAAAGTCTTCAGGTTCCAGAGGTCACAAAGTCATCCCCCAAAAAAGGCCTGGAAGGGAGGGGAGAAGACGAAGGCCGAGCCACTCTCTCTACTTCCTTAAGAAATTCCTTTTGGAAGTTTAGATGGAGTGCTTTCTCAGGGCCTTCTGTTCCCTTGAATCTCAGATTCCAACTTGATCGTTGGCTTTAGATTTGCCCTTCAGGGCATGACCAAGACCTTCTTTCAGTCTTATCAGACTTCCTATCATGTTTAGGGAGGCATTCAGTTCTTTTTCGACACCTAAAAGCACTCAAGACTGTTCTCACTTGAGGAATATATCAGGGTCAAATGGGATGAGCCGTTTCTGCCCCACCCACATGTCAGGAAATGAGGAAGGGGCCTCTTCTGCTGGGATAAGGGGAGTAGAATGCTCGGAGCGTTGGAAGAGATTACTTTGATGATAAATGCAAAATATGTATCAGAAGGGTGGGAGAGTCGCGCACACCCCTGGAGAGCCAGTTCTTACCTGGCATAAATCTGAAGCGGCCCCCCCCTATCATGGCTTTGTGATATTTCCAGCAGTCCATACGCTTTCATGAGTAGGGGACAGCAGAGCTACCCAGTGTTAGGGCTGAACAAGGCTGGAAGAGCTGAAGGTCACAGAAGATGAAGGAATGAATCAAGGGTGGAGGTAAATCCATCCTCCTAGGACATACCAGGGCACAAGGGTATGACCGTCATGGACCAGAAATGAACCTTTGAACGTGACGTGTGAATATGACCAGCCGTAGGGGCTGGGGATGTCATCTGCCTACTTCATCCACATACATTTAATGAAGTCATTTCCAATGCTTTGATGAGGGGACAAAAGGAAGAAGGACCTTGAATTGGCAGGGCCCTGAAAGATAGTCTCATACAGTGTTTCCTCTCATTTTACTGATGAGGAAATTGAGTCCCAGAGAAAGAAAGTGACTTGGTAATAATCAGCAAATCCAAAATTTAAAACCCCTTTAACTCTGAAAGGCAATATTTCAGTTTTGGTTTGTCATTCCAACGTGCCCCATTGCCTCTAGAGTGCTGGGTTTCAGTCCTGACACCCTCAGTCATTAGGTCAGATCCTTGAATGATCTGTTCTTCGGCTTCCTTATCTATAAAAGAGAGATATTCCCTATATTATCTACCATGCAGGATTGCTGTGATGAAAAACCGTAAAACTTTCAAGTGCTAAAGGCATAGGAATTATGAGATGGAGGTCTGTGCTCAAGGATTACTGACTGTCTACCAGTGATCTACACAAGTCGGAAGGTCAGGCGAAACTAGGCCCCAAATTTTTCGGTCTCCTTAATTCCTGAAGAAAAGCCTGGGCTTTGCCACACAGAGAACCAGATGTTTTCTTGGTGAATTTCATTTCTGGATACCTCAAAGGTGAAGATCCAGGAACAAAAATCTCAAATTGGCAGCTGGCGTCCCTCCTTCTTGTCCGATCTCATTTTCTATTATTTTTTCTTAAAAAACATCCCAAACTAGAGAGCGTGACAGAGGTCAAACTTGTCAGGCTCTTCAGGACCTTGTGCCCATAGTGCTCTACTTCAGACACCCACTCCACCATGAGAAAGAGAGGTGGAAACGAAAGGGGAGAAAAGAGTGGAACTGATTTCCACATTAACACTGCCTCCTTCAACCATATGCACCAGCTTATTCCCTGCTAAAGTGTTTGTTGTGGTATAGACATGTGCTTTGTCTTAAGTGGGTCTGCTGGAGAAGCAAAGTTCCATCTGGTTTGGATGAGTTGAGGATATTTGAGATTTCCTTTTGTACTCCCTCCTACCCCCCATATCCACATCCCTATCTATTGCCTGATATTGTCCAACACCCCCCCCCCTTCCCCACCCCTTGCCCCGTAACACTGTCCAGATACTTTCCCCTCTGTGTGTGTGGCCTGATGATCCTGCATGTCCTTGTGTGTCCATGCTCTCTGGTTCGATATCATTTCAGGGGTGTTTCATCTTTGCAAGGAGTTCCTTCGTATCCCACAGTTCCAAGATCATCCTGAGCCTGGGTGTTGCCATCTCATTCCACACAAATGGAGCATCGTTCTCCACAACGATCATTGATGCTAGGAGTCAAAGCCAAAAAATAATAATAAAAAAACCAATCACACAAACCCCAGTATCTACAAAACAGAACCTCCTCAGAACTTCTTGGCCTGGGAGATTGACTCCGTGCTTGAGGGAATATTTATATAACTCTTGTTTTAACGTTTTAAAGAAAAAGCCCGACAAACTTGTTTCATCATTTGTTTTATTATTGTCACAGAATTTCCAATTTGTAAACAACTAGTGATAAGAAAAATTCAAACTCTACCTGAACAGCAAAGAATTCTAGCTTTAGTATCCTCCCAGGTAGTCAGACAGTCACTATTGTAATACTTCCAGTGATAGGGAGCTCACTACCTATTGAGCCAGCCTATTCTACTTTGGGATAACAAGCATTGTTAGGAAGTTAAGTTTGAAAGTAAAAAGTGGCTTTCTTCTCTGTAGCTCCAATACCAAGTACAATGCTTGGTCTAGGGTAGGTGCTTGGTAAATGTTTGATTTATAGACTGGCTAACATTCTTAAACCTTAACATTCCCTTTAATAGATTTTACCCACTGCCCTTAGTTCTGCCTCTGGTGCCAAGCAGAACAAAGCTAATCCCTCTTCTATGTAAGACCCTTCAAATAACTAGACAGCTTCCAGGTCCGTCCTTATCCCTAGACCTACACCCCATTCTTAGTCTTCTTTTCTACAGAGCGAACATCCTGATTTCCATCCAACAATACTCATCTGATATGATGTCCTTATCTGTCATCATTATGAGTGCTCTTCTCTAGGGTTATTCCTCCTTGTCAATGGTTTTCCCAGTCTGGGGCCACTAGAACTGATTATGCCACTGCAGATGTGGTCAGAGTATGGCAAGGCATGATGGGATTTTCCTTTTCCTTGTTGTGGACATTTTGCATCTGCAGCCCAAGATACCCTGAGCTCTTTTGTGATGATGTCACATGCACTGCTGAGGCATTCTGCAATTCCAGCATATAATGACTCTCAGATCTTTCTCACATGAAGTACTGTTTAGCCGTATCTTTGCTGGAGAGGGACTGGGGAGAATTCACAGGAGGAAAATCTCATGTAATTAAGGACAAAACACTGCTGTGTATTGATTCCAATCCTAAACACCAAAGGGTGAATTACAAGTCATCTATGGAACGGGGCGATCAATCAAATGAGCTGGAGATGTTTAACTTAGAGGAGAAAAGAGTCAGAGCAGAGGACACAATGGGGCCAAAAAATGTCTTCAGCTATTTCATAGGATTATAGACTGGGAACTGGCATCTTCAAAGCCATCTTGTGCAACCTCCTCATTTTACAGGGGTAGAA
>CM053599.1:5415710-5467380 GCA_028646575.1 Pseudocheirus occidentalis
AGAGAGAGAGAGAGAGAGAGAGAGAGAGAGAGAGAGAGAGAGAGAGAGAGAGTTAGTTTCTCTTCCAGCATCTGGAAGCTGACTGAGAACTGATTTGGAGTTTTCTTGAACCCAGAATCTGGTGAAGGCTTAAGTTTCTTGCCAAGAAGGCCTCCTGGAAGGCTAAGATACCTTCTGGGTCCTAGGGCCAGCCGAACTGCTGGAAGACTCAAGAAGCATGAATAGGATAAAGCTTCATTTGTTTGTGGCTTGGTTGATCCTTGAGTTCCCAGCAACAGAAGTTGTGAAGGGTTTGAGATGTGCTGGACTCTGTGAACTTCAGTGTGTGACAAGAACTGCCTGGAAAACAGGACAAGGAGCTGGGAGCTGTCTGCCTCTGAATCCAGGTGACTGTTTGGTGGATTCAAGTAGGAGCTGGGAACATGGGAAGGGATGCAGGGAATCTGAGAGACCACCCCAAGTCAAGATGAAGAGAAGGCCTGTCCTTGGATATTAAATGAGTGATGAAATTTAAGTTTACTAGACACTGAGGGGTGGAGAGTTTGTTTAATTTCATAATGATTATATTTAGTAATTGACAGTACTTAGTGACTGATTGCTAGATAAGTGACTGATTAATTTAATCTATGATTGCCCCATGAGTGGAAGATTGATTATTGTATTATGAAATGACTGAATGATTAAGTAAGGAGGGTTCCCCCCCTTAGGGAAATCAAATGATTATTCTTTTGTTCTTTATTCTAAATATTGCGGCCACTATAGTGAAAACTATGTGGCCATTCTAATGTTAAGCTGTTGTGAACACTATGTTGTGATTTTCTGTCATAAGATGTAATGTCGTGAATATTATATCGTGTTTTTTTGTGAATGCTTGCCTTGATTTGTAATGGAATAAATGGAGTGTTCACTATACTGTGTAATCCAAACCTTAAAAGCTGTTCACAGTGGCATTCTTTGGGGAAGCTGCTTGTGCATGGCATTATACCCTCCTGAGCTAATTTCAGTGTATTTTATTGCATAGCTTTGGTTTATATTGCATTAGAGTTTCCTCTGTCTTTCTGTAACTTTTATTTTTTTCATCTACATTTTACCTTTGAAGGTCTTCTTCTACTTTTTGAAGATAGACAGGGGCAAAGACTAAGAACTTATGGGAACTTAAGGATTCTGTGGTCCAAATCCATATTTCAAATAAGAGAAAAGAAGCCGAGAGAGGTTGTACCTTTGTAATGTCACTCAGGAAGTCATATTGAATTTGAGGCTTCTGCATTTTCCCAAATAATCTGGGGAACATGAAGGTTTCCATCCTACTCCTTAATAAGCAAACCAGCTTATAATTCATGCATATGCAAGTGTTCTTTGTTACCAGCAGAAACCAGCAGGCAAAAAGAATATTCAGCATAGTATAGCCCAGGGGTAGGGAACAGGGGGCCTCAAGCCCACAGGTAGCCCTCCAGGTCCTCAAGGGAGGCCCTTTGACTGAATCCAAACTTCACATCAGTCAAAGGAAGGGCCACCTTTGAGGACCTAAAAAGCTACCTATGGCCTCAAGGCCATCTGTTCCCCACCCCTGGCCATAGCCTATAGAAACCACTGAAAAATTCCCTCTGCCCTCTGCATTTGCATAAACACATATCCTCCATTCTCTTACTCCTTGAGGTTCATTCTCCTGTCAGCCATACGCCTCATCTGGAAGGACATTGTTGTGTTTAATTTGCATTTATTTTTCTTCTAGTGATTAGGAGGATGCTTCCATACCATCATTCATAGCTTGCAAACCTTTTGATAACTTTGTCTTCAACCTGACTCTTTGGATTTTATCTCCTCCTCTTTTTCCTCACCAGTTGTCCTCTGCCAGGAACCCCTGCTCTCCTAATTGATGACTACCTGCTTGGACCATCATTTCCTAGGGAGCCCTAGTCATTCTTTCCTTTACTCACAACCTGACTCTTGACACCTCTCCCCTCCTCACTGGCTATCTGGTCCCCACTTCCTAAGGCTGCTCCTTCCCCCCTTCCAGCTCCTCACTTTAGAGTGGACTTTCTCCATTAGAATAGAAGTTCCTTGAGGGCAAGGACAGTTCTTCTTGCTTGTATTCATATCTACAAAAACACTTAATAAAGACTTCATCTAATCTAATATCCTTTGGCTTTTAGTGTTGTATATAATATCAACTCTCTATTTGGGTGATAGATTACTCTTTTTCTAGAATGTTATCTTTCAAACTCCACATCAGGCCCCAGAGAAGGCTGCTCTCTGGTTATCTTTCCAGCAGCTAAGCTTAGAGAGGCTCCTTACCAGAGGTAGGTATTTTTTTGGAGGGGAGGATTAGAAAGACACAATTGACAGAAACTATCCAATGTGTAGCAGAAGAATCTGATGAGCTCCAGAGGGAAACTACACGAAGGAAATCTTGGATATTTAAAGAAGAAGTTCTGTGATCCTGCTAGTCACCTTACAATATATCTTTTGGTCAGCTCCATACTCAGCAAATATTTTTAAACTCCTGTTATAGACCAGGAACTATGCTAGACTCTAGGTACATAAGAGAAGAATTAAAGTAGCGCCTGCCCTTTGCAAATTCCCTTCTGTCAAGGGATATAACACATACACATGTACGTATAGACAAGATAAAATAAGGCAAGGCAAACCTTTGAGAAGATGGCAGAGAGAAGCTTGGGAGACCAAGGAAGAAGTCCTGCTGCTGTAGGCTTGAGTGAAGCCAGAGATTCCATGATATATAAGAGAGAAGAGACCATTCCAGGCATGGGGGTGGGCTAGAGCAGGGAACAGCCAGTTCAGAGGAGATATAGTGTATCATGTGTCAGTAACAGTAAATAGGCTAATATGGCCGGGCCATACAGTGCATGGCAGGAAACAGTTTGGAGCCGGCCTTGGTTCGCCTGCACCAGACATTTGGATGTTATCTTGGATCGGTTTCATCCTCTGCCTTCCCTATAGAGAGTTCCCCTGGCCTGAATATAATCTTTTGGGATAAAGATTGAGGAAGTAAAAACCAAAACTATTTTAAGACCCTGCCTATCAGCTCCCTTATCATTTCCCTTTTGACTTATGTAACTTGAGAATTTTCAAATCTCTGCTCATCTCTTCCGGAAACTGTGTTTCCCTTTTGGCTTTTCTGAATTCGTCCTGATAAACACTTGCCGTTTCTTTCCATTTCTTGATTGGAATCAGTTCAACCTCTTAAATGCCACAACATTAACCTTTTGCATTTCAGATTCAGCCTCCCTGCTGGATAGTCTCATAGCCAAGACTCTCATTACCTCTTGTCAGGCTTATTGTAAAGCCTCCTAATAAGAATCCTTCCTTCCAATCCCTCCTTTTTCCAATTCATTCTTTATTCATCTGTCCAGAAAATCTTCTTAAAGTCTGAGTCTAACCCTGCTACCCTTCTCTGCCAGGTGTTCTGACAAGGATTCTCTATGAACTTCATTGTTCCGTGGGGAGCAGTCCTCTTTGGGATCTGATGTGAAGCCTCCCACCCTTGAAAGAGCCTTTCAGAATCTGCTTCCACTGGCCAAGTCTTTAAGACCTTAGGGACCCCTCCATGTCTCAAGGAGGCACCTTGGGAGGATCTTTCAATCAGGTGGTCAATTGTCAAGCACTTCTTTAGGACTCATTATGTGTTTGGCACTCGGCTTGGCTCTGGAGATACACAAACAAAAGGAAACAATTCCTGCCTTCAGGGAGTTTACATTGCCATGGGGAAGACAACATGGACACATGAAAGTACTTGCCAGAGGTACACAGGGCAGGCAAATGCTAACCCTTAATGGGCCTGCAGTCCCAGATGGATGAAAAGGAAAGGCTTCATGCAGAAAATTATACTTGAGCTAAAAGCTGAAGAAAATAAAGGACTCTGTGAGGAAGACATTTGCTTCCAGAGGAGGCCAGGCATGGAAAACCAGCACAAGAGTAGGGGCATGGGAGATGGAGAGTCTTTCAGCAATCATCAAGTATTTATTAAGCACCAAAAATAAGACAGTCCCAAGGAGAATGTCCTCAAAGTCTCCCAAAGAGAGATGAAGCCCCCACTTCCCAGCCTCCCACTAACCACCTCCTCCCAGGTTCCCCCAACACCCAGTTTGGGAGCTCCTTTCTGCAGTGAGTTTTTGCTGCCTCAGTGGTACCAACCAGTCACTGGACAACTGTTTATGACAATCAGCTTATCATTTAGCAAGTTCTACTCTTCTTTAACCTTCTCTCAGCCCTAGGGGTTTCTGAGAGCCCCTTTTTAAGTAGCCTCTTTAATGCACATTTGAAATGGAAACTGCAAGACATTTATTTCCATGTGTCATAGTCGATTGAGTCCTATGCTTGGGTTTGGAAATGTTTGCTTTGGAAGCTCCCTTGGCCCGTGACTTGGGAGACCTTGGGCCAATCATCTTCCCTCTCTGAGCTTCATTTCCTTCTTCTGAAAAATGGGAATACCAAAGCTTATAGTGCCAACCTCCCAAGACTGCTGTCAGGGTCACATGAGGCGGTGCCTGGACACATCCTTCACATCCCTTCAAAGTGCTTCAGATATGGTGGTTATTGCAGCCATTGTTATATTTTAAAACAGAGATTACTTTCAAGTAGAATCATAGGTGGTCTCCTTGCTCTCACAGTCTGTAGTATTATAAACTCCATTGTCTCTCTCTCTGTGTCTGTCTCTTTTTGTCTCTCTCTTTTCTTCTCTGTCTCTGTCTCTGTCTGTCTCTGTCTCTGTCTGTCTCTGTCTCACTCTCTCTCGCTATCTCTCTCTCTCTCTGTCTCTCTCTCTGTCTCTCTCTGTCTCTCTGTCTTTCTCTCTCTGTCTCTGTCTCTCTCTGTCTCTCTCTCTGTCTCTCTGTCTCTGTCTCTCTGTCTCTCTCTGTCTCTGTCTGTCTGTCTGTCTGTCTGTCTGTCTGTCTCTCTGTGTTTCTCTCTCCCTTTCTGTCTCTGTCTCCATGTCTGTCTGTTGAAGCATATAGCGCATTTTCATGGTGTGTTAAATTTACAAAATGCCTTTCTGTCTCTTCCCATCTCATTTTTGTGGACACGGACTGCCTTTGCCCTCTCTCTGTATTCCAGCACTTAGTGCTGTGCCTGACACATGGCAGGTGTTTGATGAATATTTCTTGCCTGACTCTACTGCCCCAGTCCCTGAGCTTGTCAGGCCAAGGTCTCCTTCTTCTCTGCCTGGAGTGGTTGAAGCACAGAGAACTTCCATGACTCCATACTAGCTCACTTTGTTGTGGGGACCCTTTCAGGTTTGCATTAGACTCCACAGAGATCACTTTGTTTGATCCTCTATATCGCTGAAGGCAAATGGTACAGGTATCACTGTCCCCATTTTACAGATGAGAACATTTTGAAATTTACAGATGAGGAGATTTTGAAAGGGGGAATGATTGGCCTAGGGCCACACCGCTCCCAGTTATTAGAGCCAGGATTTGAACCCAGATCTACCTGACTCCAAATCCTGTCCTCCGGTCACTGTCTTGCCAGACTCGCTGAAAGTCAGCTCCACATGGCTAGAGAGAGGCAGTAGTATAAAGAAATGAGAACAGGTAGTGCTAGATGGTGGGATGGCTGAGGAAGAAAGTTCTGGGATCCAGCCCCTCCTCTGTTATTGCTTCCCTCCTTTTGGGGCTCAATTTCTTCTCTTCTCAGGGGCTTGACTGTCATGGACCCTTCCTGTTCTGAAGTTTCCTGACTGTAGTGAAGATCTCATTCCTAGGTTCTTTCCCCTCAAAGCCACTGCTTTCTCTTCCCAGTAAGTGGACCAGGTTAGCACCTGGCAGCCTTGTGGAAGCTGCTGCTACTGCCCAAACTGCAGGGACCTTTGGTATGTAAGGCAGAGCCTCAGATCCTTTTGTGGCGCTGATGATTTCGGGGGTTCTAGCAGTGCACTGGTCATGGCACAGAAGTTAAATTGTGAAACAGTCCTCATTCAGTGATGTGCTGATCTCACCGATGGGCCAGTGGATGAGAGAACTGGGAAGACACTTGAGGAAGGAAACTGGCTGCTAGATAAGGTGACCCAGACATGGATGAGTGTGATTCCGCTGGCCCAGCCCAACCTGGCCCAGCCCAGCTCTTCCCTGCAGGAGCTTATTTGGGCCTGTGAAATTCAAAGCAGCCAGAAGGACCTTGGACAGTGCTCCCTTGGTTCCTCTTTCACACACTTATCTTCGAGACAGACCACTACCCCATCTAGTTCTCTTCTTTTAACTCTCCACATTTTCCTCCATCAACTCCTTCTCCCTGGCTTGGGCACTTAGGCAAACTGAATGATTTGCTATCACTTAGGCAAATTCCAGTGACTGAGCTCCTCCCCCATCCCCCCATCTCTCACTTTGTTGTTTTGGGTTTTTTTAACTTAACCTTTTTTTGTTTTGGATGAAGAAAAATAGATTTTCTCACCTTCCCAACCCCCCTTCCATTGATCAATATAGGAAAAAAATGCTCCTGGAAAATTTGTATAGTCAAGCAAAGCAAACTGCCATATGGAGCTCTTGTGCTGCTGAGCCCTGTGCTGGGGGCCATAGACTGGGACTCCTGGCCACCTGCCCTGGTCCAATTCTCCACTTCACACACACTATGTGTGCAAATCACCTCACCCAGCTGCCCTTTCTGCAGAATGGAGCCTTTGAGGACCTTTCCAGTTCTAGAGCTGAGATTGAGAAGAATTTCCTTACTTAAAGTTGTATATGTGTGTATGCACGTATATACATATATGTGTACATAAACACACATATACATGTGCACACCTCATTGTGTTATACATGTAAGCATGAGTGTGTGAATATGAATATACACTCACACATGGATACGTGTGTGGATATATACATGCATACATGCATACATGTCCATGCATGCACATGTACATATGCATGTATGTTTTCTGGTCCCGTTGATCTCTGTGCCTGCATGCCTATAGACTAGTCATCATAATCATTGACAACAACTACAAATAAAGCGTTTTCACATCTGCAAGGTGCTGTAAGACACAATCTCAGTGTATCCTCCCTTTGCCTCTGGGAAATAGATGCTATTATTATCCCCATTGTACAGATGAGGAAAGTAAGACAGACTGAGATTAAGTGACTTACTAAGAGACACAGAACTGATAAGTGTCTGAAGCTAGATTTGAACTCAGATCTTCCTGGTTCTAAGACCTACGCTCCATCTATCAAAAAAGTTGAATTATGAAATCAGAACCCACAGCCTTCAACTATTTTGTTTTCCATCAGACACTCACTAAAGTGAACTCCAGGGTCCAGGGAAGCCAGACACTTAGCCATGGGATGCTAGGTGCTATAGCTGAAGGTTCACTGGCCTTGGGTTGAACATGACCCAGGTTTGAGCACGGCCTCTGACCCTGTCTGGCTGTAGTGCTGTGTACATCCCAGCCTCTGCCAGCCTCCTAGCTCTTCTCAGCCTCTCCCAGCCTCCTAGCTCTTCTCAGCCTCTGCCAGTCTCCCTGCTGGAGCAGTTACCACACCAAGTTATTGGGAGACTAGGAGCCGATGGCTCTTTCCCTTACTCTTTCCAGCCACCAGAGACGTTGAATGAAATGAGGCAGAGAGCTCACCTTCTGTGGCTCCAAAGCTTTAACCCAAATACAGTTCTGGAGATGTGAGCACATCACCCCAGTTCTGGAAAAGCCCACATTTTCTCTCCCTTTTTCACCACCCTTGGTGTAGTCACAAGGTCTTTGTGTTCACCACTCCATGGGCATCTCTTCCCTCTCAGATACTCTGCAGGTTTCTAGGAGTTCCAGAGGCCCAATTTCTCTTTCCAGATCTGTTTCATCTAAGCCCCTACAAGGCCTGGCTCCTGGACAGCTCTCCTCTCCCAAGAGCGTCAGACACTACTGGATGGGTGTCACCGTGGGCAGGGTGCATGGCACAGAGTGGAGCCATTGAGTGGGGGAGAAAGGATCTCACTGAAGGCAATCAGGGCCCTCTCCCAGACCCCCAGCTCCCCAGCCCCCCAGCCCTAGTGTTAGTCCTGCTTATTTAGTCTAGGAGAATGTAAGAGTGTTGGAGCAGACACACTGGCGTCCCCTTGCATTCCTCCAGGGTAAATAATTTATCAGGACTGATGCTGATTAAGTGTAAATGGGAAGGGTGTCAGGAGCCCAGGTGACGGGGTGGTGCGTGGTGCCTTTCACCTCCAAGGATCCAGGGTCAAGTGTCAGCCCTGGACACTCTCCAAGTACCTTTTGCAGGAGGGCTCAAGGGGCCTTCTTGTTTGGGAACAGAGATCTTTTGTTAAAGCCCATGTGCTTGCGCGCGCGCGTGCGCGCACACACACACACACACACACACACAGAGCTGACTAGTTATGCCACCTATAGTCACACCCTAATGCAGAGTGTGCTATGGAGGGAGATGACCAGACATTGGCTGGGGAGGCGCACGTGCCTGCAGCCCTCTCATGGTGAAGGTGCCCTATTCTCATGGAATGCATGTTGAGGGCAAGAGCTGTGACAACAGTGTGCTGTGTGGCAACAGGAGGCAATGTGAGGTGGATGTTTGTTGAATGTTTCCTCCAGATTGATACCAATCTGCCAGGATTGTGGGGGTTTTATCTAGGTCATGTGGTAGGGAGTGTGTGTGGCAGGGGGGTACGGCGAGCAGCAGTGCATGGTTTGTGTCTGTGAATAGACAGGATGTGAGCAGTCTTCCTACCACCCAGGCTCCCAACCTGGGAGCCATCCTCAGTCTTCCCTTTCCTCATTCCCTCTCCCTAACAAATGTCCTTTCTATTCCAATGCCATCCCTGGAATATGACCACTCCTCACCAGACACACAGGCACTCCACTTCTCCTCCCACCCTTGGCATCTCTCACCCAGACTATTCCAAAAGTCATTGGTGTCCCTGACTCCAGTCACCCCCTGCTCCAAGTGTCCACAAAACAGAGACTCTAAGACCAAATGTCAAGTCATTTTTTTCATACCTAAAGCCCACCAGAATCAGGCCCCAGCCTACCTGAGCCCCAGATAAAAAATGCCATGTCTTGGCTTATGCATGCCCCGTGTCTAGAGTACATTTCCTCCTCATCAGCCTCTTTTTGTATCTATGACATGAGCGTGTGCACATGCACACACACACATATCTACACTTGTATCAGTACTGATGTCTCCCACCCTCAGCCTCATTTGTCTTTATTGGTGAGTACTGTAGGTGACCCTGTAGAGCCTAGTTAGGCTCCAGTTATGATTCCTTTTATTCCCATTACCTTCACTCCCCATCTCCCCAATCCTCCACTTTTTGGAGCTAAAATCATAACCAACGTTACCTTGCCCTTGCTACTAAGGAAAAACATAGTGTGTCTCCTTCCTTCAGTTCGGGTCCCATTCCTATGCCCCTCCAAATATGAATCCCCTTCTCCCAGTTGTCCCAGTGTAAGCTTCTAGAAGGTAGGGACAGCCTTTAATTTTGTGTCTAAGTCTTCAGAACCTAGAATAATGCTTGTCAGTCACTGGTAAAGTGCTTAAATGACTTTTTGTTCATTTCTTTAATTCTAGGCTCCTGAAGGTAGGCACTGCACAGTTCACCTTGCCTCTTGGGGCCATACCTGATGCTATAAAATGAGGGGGGTGCATAGCATCACTTAGGGGGTCTCTTTATGATCCAAACCCATGATTTTTTGATGATTTGGAATTCAAGTTTCATATTTATGAGTCCTGGCTCTCCTACTGTACCTTAAGATGCTATAGGGAAAGAAACACATCTTCTGTCCCTTAATAGCTACCCAATAGTAAGTGCTTAATAAATGTTAAAATGAGTTACATAATCCTTATTTCTGGTTTTGTACTCTGAAACCTGGATAAATTTTATATTGAATTTATTTCTTAAATTTTATTTTATTTTTTGCTAAATTGCGGAGTTGATGAGAGGAGTCTATCCAGAGTCAGATGGGCCACTGGGGAGCCACAATGGGCCTATAAAGAAAGCAGGAGGATCACCCTTTACTGTGGAAAACATGACCAACTATCTTGGGCTATTTGCTCTCAAAAGAATTTCTCCTTTCCTTCTGCAAGAAGATCCTAGAACATTCAAGCCAGATGATGCCGCCAGCTTCAGGGGTGCTCCCATTGTGGCCTGATGCATAACATTGCTACTGCCTCATATCCTTGGGCCCCCCAATTGTCTCCAGGCATTCCCTGGCTTTGCTCTAGGAATGCCCAGAGCTTCTGGAGGCTGCCTGGCAAGTTTGCTGCAGCAGATCTGCCCAGGTTCTACAGAATCGCCTGATTGTCCAAGGTTCATGTTGTTGGCTTTCATAATAAAGAGACAAGATGTGCTTCTTAGGCTCCTAGTCCTTAAAGGTGATGGCAGAAGAGGGGAAATTAATCTCCTCCTTACTAGCAGGCAATTTGTGCTAAAGACTCATACATGTTCCTTCTGTCTCTTGTGGGCATCCCACATTCCCCAAACCTTGAACTCAGATACCCTGCGACATGGTTGTAATAGAAGATCAAGTCATCCAGGGAATATTGTTGGATGTTACCTATATTATCGGAGAGATTCCACTTAGAAGTGAGTGGGGGTGCTGTCTTAGCCAGCTGACAGAATGGCTCTATACAAATCAATGAGTTAGCCACATTGAAAGGAGCCAATAAGGATCACACACCAAAGAGAGACTCCAGGTTCCCAGGGAAGTCAGCTGGATGCTTGAAAGGCATTCTAGGCAGGTGCCAAGTTCAGGCATGGGTGGGGCAATATGGCCATGGAAATTTCTTCCAAATGCAAGATTTGATTTTCAGATTCTACTTTTCAGCCCAGTTATACTAAGAATGTAAGCAGTAAAGGTAAACAGCATAGAAAATTAGAACTCTGAATATCCGGGCTTGACTTCAGAGGATTCTGCCCTCCCTCTCCTCAGCAGACAGACAGGTGGTATACTGGTGGTACAGGATGAAACATCCATTGTCAGATGTGGCATGGATTTACTTTTATTAACTATGCTTCCTTGTTCTAGGGAAAGGTGTCTACTGGGGAGGCAGAAAAGGAAATCAACAGAAAATAACTCTATCTCTTGTCTCTGTGTCTCTGTCTCTCTCCTTGTCTCTGTGTCTCTGTCTCCCTCAAGCATACATAAAGCAGTATGATATGGTGAAGAGATTACTGGCTTTGGAGTCCAAGGACTAAGGATGGAAAGCCAACCCTTGTGGCCTTTGACAAGTCAGTCCCCCTCTTTAGACCTGGATTTCCTTGCTTATAAAATAAAGGCCACTCCCATGCTCCACCTATGATTCCAGTTTCTTGTTCTGGGTTCAGATCCTGCTTCTACAAGTCACTAATCTTGTGAGCAAAATAGATGAAGTCTTCTAGGACAGCAGAGGTACCATCGCTTCTGCCAACAACATGAAGGTGATCCCTCTCCTCCATGACTTCAGTGTCTACATCATTAATATGAAGCTGGACTCAATTACCACTCTGCCCCTTCCAACCTCCACTCTTTGCTCTAAGGATCCCATAGGGCCAAGGCAGATTTCCCCCCAGAATTCTCGTTCTGCCTCCCTAACTTCCTATCAGCCGCTCATCCAGGACCCCCCATAGAGATCTCAAACAGGAAGCTTTGTGGCACAACATGAAAAGTGCTAGGTCATGGATCAGAAAACCTGAGTTCAAATTCTGCCCCTGACACTCCTTGAACAAGCTGACACCAGCCCCCAGCTTCAGGAGGGGGTTTTCCTAGATCACTTCTAAATTGCCACCAGTTCTAGGTGGGCTAGGAACCAGGAATCCTCATTTCCCAGTTTGCAGAATTGATGCAGACAATAACATGGTCTACATAAGGCTGTTGGAAAGAAAGTACTGCAGAAGGGGAAAGGGACAATTTGGGGGAGGGGTCCAGGCCTGGAGAGAGGGTCCTGGTAAGGAGTTTCTCTACCAAAGAACATTGATACTTGCTCTTTAACTTCTCGACTTGGAGCTTTGCAGCCTAGGACTAGGAGGCTGTAAGTGACTTGTCCACAGTCATATAGCTAACACTGTAAAAGTAGTGAGGAATTTTCCCACTGTTTTCTTGCATCTGGTCCCCATTTCCCCAAGGGCCTCAGTGACTTTCTCCAGGTCCTACCAGCAAGCAGAGATCATGTGAGGACTTGTATTGAGGGTGGCTCCTCATGGGTGGTCCCTCCGTCATTCGAGGGCTGTGGGGTTTGCCATTAATGGACCTGGTGGGAAATAGGCGTTTCAAAGGTCAGTGACACCGAGACGCCTTGTGAAACCCACGCTTCCAGCTGTGCTGGAGGGATCTGTTCTGGGAGGCAAGCCCGTCAGGCCTGCCCTCTGAGACAGGGTAGGGGTGCAGTAGGGTCAGCTTCGGTCTAGGCTTTCTGCCCAGAGGGCCTCTCCCTGGGAGCCAAGGCCAGGAACTGCCTCAGCTTCTCATCTAAGAGACTGCTGCTGCTGCTCCTGGTGCTACTTCTGGTGCTGCTGCTCCTGGTGCTGCTGCTGCTGCTGCTGCTGCTGCTTAAGCTGCTGCTCCTGCTTTAGTTGCTTTCCCTGCTTCTGCTGCTGCTGCAGCTGCTGCTCCTGACTGTGGTGGATTCTCCTTGGACATCCATCCTGAAGTGCTTGAAACCTGTCATCTGGGCTTGTTTTCTCATATTGTCTTTAGGTATTTGGGGCAAGGACTAGCTGGGAAGTGACCTAGCCAGGGTCATACAGCCTCTGAGTGGAGGAGGCAGCATTTGACTATAGGTAACCCAAGTACACATATCACACCTCATATATGTGTACCCAAGAAACCATACGCATATCCGTGCATCCACACTCATGCACACATATAGGTGGACATGGCCTCCCCTTCTTAACCACACCTTCTCTACACAACCCCTCAGAAACTAACTACACCCTCTATCAAAAATGACTTCCCCAAGGGAACCGCCACCATCTCCCCTTTCTAGCTATATGTGTGTATGTGTGTGTGTATAAAGAAAAAGAATGAAACTGAGCCTTCTCTACAGAAACACACAGAAAGAAAAGCTGTAGAAGAAAAATGTGTTGTTGGTCGGGAGGGAAAGCAATTGCCAAGTAAATCCAAATTCACTGGGAGGTGGCCAGGCTTGAGCTGGAAGGCGCTACCTGAGCTGCCCCTGTACGGAATATAGAAAGGCTTGGAGATGCAGGTGAGGAGGGAGGGCACTCTAGGCAGGAGGGCCAGCCAGCTGTGTCAGCAAGGAGAAGGGCTACCTGGCCCCTGGGAGGGAGAGAGCCTGCCTGAAGAAGAAAACAGGCACATGTTGAGAAATGTTGGAGCTGAGTTTGGGGGGGGGATTGGCCTGATGGCCTCAATTTTCCTAAGGAAGTAACAGGTCAGGCATCTGCTGGCCACATGTGGGGGTGGGGTGGGAGGCTCACTGGGGCCTCCCAGGGAGCCAGAGTGTTGCAAGCACTATGTGCCCATGAACATGAATGGGCTTCTCAACAGGGGAAATCTAGGTCCAGGGTGTCGCTTTGTTTTCCCTTGTCCACTTCAGGACCCAATGTGACTCAGCCTCAAACCAAAGCATCTCATTTTATTCTTTTGATTGCCAATAGTGAAGCAAGAGACCGGGGGCCAGTCCTGGTTCCCACCAAGGCAAGGCTCTCCTACTTCTTTTCCCTCCAAATCCAAGTCAATTGCTTTCCTTTAGTGTCCTTCCTCATTCCACTTTTAAAGTGATCTGAGGGAAGGAGAGAGGAAACAAGAGATGGTTGGAAGACCCTCCTAGTTCTGGCTGTTCCTACTTTTCTGAAAGCACCCAGAGGTCTCTTTTTCCTGGGAACTTGTCAGAGCTCTTAAATGATATATCTAATGGGAAGGCGACTAAGCTGGAGTCTGGGAGGTCTACAAGCTGCGCTGGCTGACATTCCTAAGGTCAGAAGAAACATGGCGGCAGGGGATGAGATGGGTGCCCTAGCGTAGGCAGTAAAAGAAGGGGAGTCATCCATCAAAAGAAAGATCTCATCCCCCAACTTGGGCCAAATGGAAACCAGTCCTGCCAGTTGGAGAAGAAGGATCCAATTAGCTGGTTATTTATGAGGGGGAGACTAAAGGGGCCTTAAGCCATGTTCTGGGATTTCCAGGCATGTTCTCCTATGATGATGAGGGGCGAACTCTATGGAAATCACAAATCAACAAATTTCATGGTAAGAAAGGTCTGATTTCATGGCTGCTTACATTCATAGAAATGTCATATTGAAGCTATGAGTAACTCAGAGCATTGGGGGCCACCCCTTAGCATTCCCCAGTGGGCCTTTTCAGTCCTTGAGAATTTCCCAGATTCTAGGTTACACAACCATTCGGAAGGGGGAGGGAGGAAGAAAGGGAAGAAGCATTTATATAAAGTCTATTATGCGTGAAGCTCCATGCTAAGTATTTTACAAAGACCTTGGTGGATCCTCACAACAATTCTGGGATGTAGGGCCTCTTATTATCTCCATTTTACAGTTGAAGAAACTGAGGCAAAAGGAGGTTAAGTAGCTTGCCTAGGGTTACACAGTAAATATCTGAGGCAGGATTTGAACTCAGGTCATCCTGACTCCAGACCCAGTGCGCTGTAGCACCATCTAGGTCAAGTCCAGCTTCTCACACCAAGTGACTGCCTGACTTTGAACAAGTCAACCAAACTCTTAGGGCCTCCCAGGCAACTCAGTAAGATTCCAAGTTGTAGGCAAATGATAGATATGCTTCAGGCTAAGAATATTCCACGCTGGAAGTTCCAAGTAGGGGTTCAGCTATAAAGAAATGTAAACATATGCACTATAATGTGTATTCATATACATATATACCACACTGTATAATACTTATATGAGTATATGTACTGTTAAGGAGGATGCTGGTAAGAATCTTGCCAGCACAGGACAATTCATTTCTATTACCTGTCTAGAGATAGATAATGAAGTCGCCCTTGAACTCCTGGGAGAGAACCACCTTTTGCCATACAACCTGGAAAGTTTCAGGCAGCTTTTATAAGAGCAATGGACCTCCCCCCTTCTAAATCTTGGCTGGGATAGAATTAGTATCAGGTGGAGAGGAGCCTAACAGCATTCAAAATCTCTTTTTCAGTTGGAAATTTATCTAGAGAGGGATTGACTTCAACCTGAGGTAAGTGGCCAATGGTTTCAGCTTTGATTGATGATGGTCTGTTGAGAACACCATGGAAGTGTTCAACCTTTCCACCTAAAAGACTATTTTATGGGGAACTCACAAAGAGCAAGCACTCACATGGTGGTCAGAAGAAGAGATCAAAGGATACTCTCAAGGTCTCTCTTAAATTTGGAATTAATTGTATGACACGGGAGACACTGGAGCAAGACCACACAGCATGATGCGTCATCATCACAGAAGGTGCTCTGAATTAAAATAGCTCTGAGGTACCACATCACACTTATCAGATTGGCTAATATGACAAAACAGGAAAATGATAAATGTTGGAAAAGATGTAGGAAAATTGGAAAACAAATGTATTGTTGGTGTAGTTGTGAACTGATCCAACCATTCTGGAGAGCAATTTGAAACTATGCCCAAAAAGCAACCAAACTGTGCATACCCTTTGATCCAGCATTATCACAACTAGCTCTATATCCTGAATAGTACATAAAAAATTGAAAAGGACTTCTATGTACAAAAATATTTATATTAGCTCTTTTTGTGGTGGCAAAGAATTGGAAATTGAGGGGATGCTCATGAATTGGGGAATGACTGAACTAGTAGTGGTATATAAATGTAGTGGAATACTACTTTTCCGTAAGAAATGATGAACAGGCAGATTTGAGAAAAACCTGGGAAGACTTATATGAACTGATGTTGAGTAAAGTGAGTAGAACCAGGAGAACATTGTATACAGTAACAGCAACATTGTGGGATAACCAATTTTGATAGACTCTTCTTAGCAATGCAATGGTCTAAGACAATCCAAACAACTAATGATGGAAAATGGTATCCACATCCAGAAAAAGAACTATGGAGTCTGAAAGCAGAGATAAGCAGACTCTTATTCTTTCTTTCTTGTGATTTTCCTTTTTGTTCTGATTTTTCTTTCACAACATGACTAATGTGGGAATATGTTTAATATGATTATACATGTATATCTTATATCAGATTGCATGCCATCTTGGGGAGGGGAAGGAGAAAATTCAGAATTCAAAATCTTATAAAAGTGAAAGTTGAAACCTAAAAGTAAATACATAAAGTGAAAAAAGAAGCGTGTTCTATGAGCAAAGCAGAATTGAAGGAGCTTGAAAGAAACGTGAGCATCCATTCCAAATGTTAATATTGATTATTTTGCCAGACCTGTGGTAGAAGTTTCTGAGCTCATATTGGTCTGATCAGTCACAGTTGGCCACACCATAACTTGACTCTAGAATAATGATGTCATCTTGTATGTCTTCAAGAATGGACAACAACCATGTGTACTGTATGTATGTGTGTATACACATTAATGCATACATACCCATTACATATAACATTGCATTGTTATATCTATATTTCATGTAACTATATGTTAATTTTGAAATACATCACTTAATTAGTCATTAATCTATGTGCACAGACATATCTGTGTGTATATCTCCATCTATATCTTGCATATGTGTCTATAATCCAAAGTAATCTCTATTTAGAAGAAGAGTGATGTGGTACACAGAATGTTAGACTTGGTGTCAGGAAGATGTGGGTTCAAATCCTGCCATAGGCACTTCCTAGCTAGCTAAGGAACCCTGGATAAGGCAGTTAACCTACCTGGGCCTCAGTTTCCTCATCTGCAACACGTGGTTGCCTCTAATGATGGAGTCTTCAAAGTCTATATCTATGATTTTCCACAATGTGCATCTAGCTTCCTCCATCAAAGCTGATGGATGACGAACCTGAGGCCTTGAGAAGTGCGTTTGTCAGAAGTGGAATTTGAACTTGAACCCAATTTGTGACACCAAGGGCAGCCCCTCCCCCTGCTAATCCACACTGTCTCCCATAAGTGTGTTCATCTATTCAGGGTGGAAATATTCACTATGGTACTTCTCAGAAATGTATACTATGGTTTGGAAATAGTTCATCCCATGATAGCACTTCTTTGGGGGAGCTTTCTTGTCCAGTTAAGTCTGACAAGCAGAGTGAGTGGTCAGACAAGTATGTCATACAAAAAAAAAGTTGACTAGATTAGATTTGTTTAGCCTGGAAAAGAGGAAACTGAAGGGATATGTGATAGCTCTCTTCAAATATTTACAGAGGGAGGAGACTTATTCACACACAGAAGGAAGTAAATGTGTTCCATTTCATTCCAGAGGATGTGCTCATGATCAGAGAATCAAGCAAATTTGGAGCTAATGGACCTTCCCAGAGCTTCTAGGTCAGCCCAGTCCCAAGCAGGAATCCAGTCTACCATCCTCCCAACAAGAGTCATCTAACCACCAGTGGTTGAGAACTTCCTGCCATCAAAAATTTTCACTTAGCAGAGCTTCACAGTTCTAACATTTGTCCTTATTTAGGCCAATGTGTACCTATGGTGATGTACACATATGGCTGCATAAATCTTTAATACAATACCAAAAAAGTCCATAGAAATCCAGGAGAAATTAAATATATCTGTCTGTCCTTAGAAGTAATCACTCCCAGAAGCCAACCTATTGGGTATATTTGTGAAATTGATTTAATGGGAAGTAAGTATAGAAAAGAAAGTCAGAGCCATATTGTGGCAGGATGGCAATGCCAAGGAAAGGTTTTCAACAATAACAACATAAACTTAATGACTATAAACAAAAACATTAATATAAACATACAGAAGAACTGGCAAAATCTTACTTCAAACTCCTAAATTGAAAAAGGCAGAAGAAAAATAATCAAGAAAGGCCAGGGCTACTGCAGTGCCTTGGTTTCCCTTTCCATCCTTTCCTTCCTCTTCCCTCCTCGTTGTATCCTCTTGCCCTTCTCCCTCCTTCTCTCCCTGCCACCATCTCTTGGTCTCTCTCATACGTCTGCTCTGGTATCTGATCATTTCACTCTATGTCGTCTCGACGGATCTCTTCATATTACTTTGTTTGCTTCATATATTTGTGCAGCACCATTGTGGGCCATGACATTCCTATACCATTGTGGATTCAAGGATTCCCCAGTTAGTGGATGGGTTATTTCAAATAGAACAAGTTCTTTTTGTTTTATGTGGATATGTTTCATATTTATTCTGATGTTTTAGGACTATAATTTGTATTTAAAATTTTAATTTTAATTTATTTAATTATTTTTTAAAAAAGTTTTTGAGTGCTGAATTCTATCGGTCCTTCCCCTTTCCTTTCCCTCCTCTAGGAGACAGTAAGCAATCAGATATAGGTTATACATGTGCAATCATGTCAAACATTTCTGTATTGGGGGACTAGAACTCTAATATAGACATATATATTATACATATATGTATGTATATATGTATAAATATATATATATATTGTGTGTGTGTTTTCTGTGATATCTTTGGTAATCTTCATAACCTGAGGTTATCATGATTTGTGTCTCTCTGTTTATTAAGGCTAAGGAGTTTAAATGGACAATGCGCAGCATTGAAGCTTTGCAAGCAGACTCCATGTGATGTAGTCCTCTCTATGCCCAGAAAATGATTTGAGCAGCAGCAGTATGAAGCACAGATTGGAGAGGGAAAAGCCTCCCCAACCGGTGGTGAACAGGACTTGGCCTCTATGAGAGAAGAGTTTGGAGGCTTAATGGTTGGAGTGACTAACTGGCTGTCCTTGGTCTTGTATTATTCAACATTTTTTGATGAATGACATAGACATAGACAGAGATGGCATGCATGCCAATATTTAGGCACATCACACAGCCTGGGAAGGGATGGCAAACTCAGTGCATGATAGAATTCAGATCCAAAAAAAGGTTTCAACGGTCTGGAAATAATCTGTTGAGATGGAGAAAATCAGGATAAATATCAAACCCTGTATTTGTTTAAGAAAAGACAAACAAAAGGAAATATAGCAATAGAGGCCAAGAAAGGTGGCTAAACATTAGTGCCCATGAATAAGCCTTGAGGGTTTTATTGGACAGAAAGCTCAACAGAAGTCAGTAACACGCTATGACAGCCTGACGTGATTTGGGGCTGCTTCAATAAAAACACAGTGCCTTGAACAAGAAAGGCTTCCATGCCTATGTACTCTACTCTGATCAGACCACACCTGGCATATTGTGTTCAGTCCCATGAGTCATATTTTAGGAAAGATATTGGTGAAATATCTTTGATGAAATATCTTTGGTGAAAAGGTGTGAATACACAGGGAGATGTTGAAGATGTTGTTACTGAGGAATTCAGCCACAGGAAGATAAGTAAAATGAGCTGGGTTTGTTTAGCCTGGAATAGAGAAGACTGATGGTGAGAGCAATGGTACTGGTCTTCAAGTCTTAAGTCTTTAAAGGACTGTTATATGAAAGAGGCAATAGATTTATCTTCTTGTCCATCCCTTCCCCACCTATCCCCCCAAGGCAGACTTTGAGTAATGGCCCAAATTGGAGAGAGGTAAAGTTTGGCTCCACATAAGAAAGTCCTTCTCTAGAATTGGAGCTCTCAAAGTGGAATGCATCACCTCCAATGATAGAGAGTCTGAAATCACTAGAGGTCTTCTGACCACAGTCCCATCTGTTGACTTTGTTGCAATGGAGATTCTTGCTGAATTCTGCTTTGGGACCAGATGATTCTTGGATTCTCTTAAAATTCTGATGTTTTTTGAGGCCAGTCTAGTGGTAATGAAGCCATGAATTCAAGTGATAACACGTGAGTGAAAAGAAAGAGGTCATGAGCTGTAGCAAAGATGATTGGATAGTTAGAGAAACTGAGCTGGAATCATGGGAGAGCTCACTTGTTACTTGGGGCTTTGGTCAAGTCATTTCCTTCCCTTCTCTTGGCCTCAACCTTCTCATCTACAAAACAAAGGCTTGGACGAGGATTACATTGTCTATCTCTTTTTTAGATCTAATATTCTAGGATTCTCAGGGTGTACAGACGATACTGATGTGGAACTCACGGGACAAAGCAACAGATTAACTGTGAGGAGTGAGGGGAAGGAAAATGAGGTGTGAGCCTGGGTGACTAGGAAGAGAATGTGGCACAGATGAAGCTGACCACTCCTTTTTTCTTTTGTTGGGAGGGTGATGAGTTAAGGTTAGTTTGTTGAATTTGATGTGCCTATGGGCCTTCCAGAGAAGCTCAGCAGATGGATGGAGAAATAAGAAGAGATTCAAGGGGAATGATCCAGACCAAACAGACGGCTTGGGGAACTTGACCCTCAAAGCTGTGAAATAGCATTGGATCAAAAGTTGAGAACCGAGGTTCTAGGCCTTGCCAAGTGCCTTGGGGAAGTCATCATGCACCTCCATTGACCAATAAAAACAATGAGCATTGGCATAGATATACCTTGTAGTTCTGACCTTTTGTGCTACAGAGGAGGAGAGGAAGAAGGAGGAAGCAAAGTCGGGGGAAAGAGGAGCATGAAGGGAGGAAGTAAAAGTTAAAGAAGCCAGGAGGTGGGTCGAAAGAGAAAGATGGAAGAAGGAGAAGAATGAAAAGGAGGAGGAGGAGGAGAGAAGAGAGGACAGGAAAGGGAAACAGGATGAGAAAAAGCAACAGGAAGAAAAGGATGAGAGGGAAGTGGGGAAAAACCACTGTCCTTCCTACCCAAACCCTGTCACGAGGCTGCTGACCTTTCCTCCTACATGGGGGGAAGGGGAGACCTGCAGCTTCAAGGCCACATGAGGCCCTCAAGTGCAGCCTTTTGACTGAATCCATATATCACAGAACAAATGCCCGTCGTGAAAAGATTTGTTCTGGGAAACTTGTACTCAGTCGAAAGGTTGCACTTGAGGACCTAGAAGGCCACAGGTTCCCCACCCTTAACACCATCTCAAAGAGCTCACCTCCTGCATTTGTGGAGGTGCTGGGAAGGTGTTCTTTGTGTTTTCTTCCTGTCCTGTGCTGCTTGCTCCAGCCCCTTGGCCTTGAGGTTTGTCCCTCTGTCCTGGGATGGGGCTCTCAGAGATCCTCAGGCTCTCTGAACATCACAAGAACAACAGAGTTCTGGAGCTATGAAATAGTGTGAAACTTGTCAAGGTTTTTTTTTTCTTTTTGAAGAAATTCAAAGTAATGTCCTGTGTTTTCACAATGCTGAGCAGATCCCAGATGGAGCCAATAATGCATGACTTCCAGAGGAAGTGGGCCATTTTGTAAGGCAGTTTTCACACATATAAATCCTGTCTTTTATCTCAGAACAAGCCATGAAACATGGAAGGGAGAAAAATGCCAAGCTTCTGGGTCTATGCAAGAAGTTCTCATACCAAAGGACATGCATTTATTGGACCCTGAGTATCCCACCATCTCATGACAGATACATAAATGAGCAGAGAGATGTTTTTTCCTCGTAAAATGTAACAAAAACTCCAATGTCTCTACTTAACAAAGAAAAAGTCAGCTTTTCTTCTGCATTTGAATTGATTCTTCCTTCCCAGCATCCCAGAGCACTCTTCATTCCCCAGGCCAGGCCACCACTGGCTCAGGGTGAGCTGGAAGTCCCCTAAGACCTTCTTGAGAGGAAGACTCCCAATGTCCCCAAAAACTGCTCATATAGCCTCTTTTCTAGTGAGTACATTTCTTCTGAATGTGGTTACTAACAAATGCACAAGTGACTCTTTTGATTAGATGTTCATAGAATAAGAGATTTATCAGGAGTCAAGGTTCACATTTAGAGGGTGCTTTAAGATTTGCAAAGCACAGGGGCATCCAGGTGGTGCTGTGAATAGAGCACTGGCCCTACAGTCAGGAGGACTTGAATTCAAAACCTGACCTTAGACACGTGACATTTATGAGCAGTGTGAGGGCAAGTCACTTAACCCTAATTGCCCTACCTTCCCCCAGCCAAAAAAGAATTTGCAAGGCATCTTATGCATATTATGTCATTTAGAGAAGGAAGATCCCTCTTAGAGATTATCTTTCCAAATGCTCCTATCTTGTGAGTGAAGAAACCAATGCCCAGAAAGTTAAGTAACCTTTCCATAGTAATGCATGTGGCAGGACTGGGATTTAGGTGCAGGTCTTTTGGTTCCCAAACTAGCATCCTTTCCATTGTGAGGAGAGGGGAGTCTTACTTCTGTGAACAGGAGGACTTCTCTGCTGAGATTATATCTTTGGTTTAAGCTATGTGAGATCCAAATAGCTCCTCTTTAGCTCAGGTCACAGACTGTACCATTCATTTGATCAGCGCTGTTGATAAGAAAGATGATTAGGTGAAGTTTAGACTGCTCCAACCAAGGCCAGTCCCATTCTCACCACCTACCCCAAATAGAAATGCCAGTTTCCCAAAAGTAGCAGTTGAGAAGGATCATGACTGCAGATGAAGGCAGAGAAGTAGCTATGGCTAATTGGAACAGCACGGAGATCACCATAGGCCGGAGTCTTGGCTTTGTCTCATGTCCCATATGACCTCGTAAGAGACATTTAAAGCTATCTGGCCCCCAGTTTCCTCATGTGTGTATGAAATGTGGTTGACAACTTTTCACTGCCTACCTCCATTGGATTTTCATAAGGTTCAAATGGGATAAACACGTCAAGACTTTGAGAAATATATTCAATTCAATTGAATGGGCATCTAGGGAGCAGAATGCAGCTGTGTCAATCTCAAACAAAAACAAGGCCATTAAAAGTTCCTTAAGGATCCCTGGGGGTGCGTGACTTGGAAACCCACAAATGAACATTATCGATCTTTTGTTGTACTTTTGTTTATTTTGCTAAATATTTTCCCCTTACTTTTTAATCCAATTTGGGCTAGTTTGGGGGTGGTGTAGTCACTAAACAGAACAGCCTTCTTGCACCTTGCTTTCTGATGGTTGTAGCTGTAGCAGTAGCTGCTTTCTTTTCTCTCTCCAAGCACACAACCATACTCTCAACTGTCAACCCAAGATAATGACTCTTTCCTGAAGACTGAATTCTCTACAATGGATTCTAGGAAGTCCATTCTTTGATCCCCTTAGGTTTTCTGAGCACTTCAAGGAAACATGGAGCCTTATTCCTTGCCAAATTTCACCCACCTGCTTGGGGCCACGATCCCATGTCCTGATGCCTCCTCTACCTGGGACCTTTGTCCATTAGAGATCTCTTCTCTCACAATTTATCCTTAATCTTTCTGGCTCTCCTACTCTCTTGCCCTCAGCCTGGAAATATGATTAGGTCACCATTCTCCCCAAACAAAACAAAACAAAACAGAACAAAACAAAACAAAACAAAAGGCTTCTTTCTTTGATCCCACTGCCCTGGGAAGACATCTTCCTAGACCTCTGCTTTGTATTTTCAGAGATGACAGAGTAAGGTTCATTTAATTCTCTCATCTCTCTCACTTCGCACTTCTCTGCCAGCCCAATCCTTTGATTATGTCTCTCAAAGACTCACAATTTCCTAGTTGTGTGACTTTGGATAAGTCATCTAACCTGTAACTACCTTAGCTTTCTCAACTGTAAAATAGGAATCGTAGAATATGCCTGATAGGGAAACAAAAAAATGTGCACACATGTATGTGTGTACATATATATACATACAAGTATAAATACACACATGTGTATCTATAAACATATATATGGAGAGAGAGAGACAGAAAGAGAGAAAGAGAGGGGGAAAGGAGGGAGTGAGGGAGGGAGAGAGACAGAAACAGAGAGAGACAGAGACAGAGGGAGGGAGGGAGAGACAGAGAGAGAGACAGACAGAGAGAGAGAGAGAGAGAGAGAGAGAGAGAGAGAGAAAGCATAAATGTATGCATGTGTATGTATTTTCAAAGCCGTCATTCAGGTTCTGTTTTCCCCTCAAGTCTTCCTCCTCCCTACCCCAACTATCTGCCCCCCCATTGCTCTGAGGACTCAGATCTCTTTTGTCTTCTTATCACAACCCTCCCTCTTGTGTCAGAGTTATTTTCGTACATATATCTCCCCTTCCATGAGGTTAAAATTCCATAAGAGGGGAATGAGCCATAAGTTAAGTTCTGTGTTCCCAATGCCTGTGTGGAAATGACTTCACCCAAAGATTCTCTGAAAGCTCTTGAAGCCATCAAGGATAAACAAAGGGCAACTAAAGAAGAATCCTCTTGATATCTTACCCTACAAGTTATCACTGTGGTTTTCCCAGAAGCCTCCTTGATAGTAAGGGGCAGCTCAGTACGACCAGATTGCTGACCCCCCTTTAGCTAGTTCTAATTGTGAAAAAACATTTTCTTCCAGGAAAGCTAAGCCTAGTTCTTGATATGCACCAGCCAGAGCTCTCTGTTCTGTCCTCTAGGGCCAAGCAGAACAAGTCAAAGTCATCTTTCATCTGATAGTCCTTCAAATGTTTCAATCAATTAGTCCATCCTTCAATGAATGAACATTTATTTAGTACTTACCATGTCCCAGATGGCAGCTAGGTGGCACTGTAGATAGAGCACTGGACTTGGAATCAGGAAGACTGTTTCATGAGTTCAAATCCAGCCTCAGATACTTCCTAGCTGTGTGACCCTGGGCAAGTCGTGTAACCCTGTTTGCCTCAGTTTCCTCATCTGTAAAATGAGCTGCAGGAGGAGATGGCAAATCATTCTGGTATGTGACCCCAAATGGGGTCACAAAGTCTCAAACAGGACTGAAACTACTCAAAAACCACAACAAAATGTCTCAGAGGTTGTTCTTAGTCCTGAAGGCTACAGAGGAAAAAGCAAAGCTTTCCCCTCTCTTAAGAAGTTTATGTTCTGATGGAAGTAATAGTACGTTCACATATAAACATCTGTGAAATATATTAAAAAAAATGAAACCAGGTCATTTTGGGAGGAAGGGCACTGGCAGCTAAGGGGAGCAGAAAAGGATTCTGGAAGGTGATATTTTAGCTGCATCCTGAAGGAAACCAAAGAAAGCAAGATGCAGGGGTGAGGAGAGAGGGTGTTCTAGGCAAAGGAGGCAACCAGGGTAAAGGTACAGAGATAGGAAATAGGGTCTTGTATTTGGGGAATAGCCAATGGATCAGTGTGGTTGTACTGTAGAGTGTATGCAGAGAAGAAGTGAAATTAAAACTACTGGAAATGTGACAGCAAGGCAGATTTGAGCAAGCTTTCTGGACTTTATATTTATTCTGAGTTTGTAGCGAACCAACGGACTTCATTGTGCCACGGCTTGAATTGGCATGGTCAGATGTGAACTTTAGAAAAATCCCTTTGGAGGCTAGTTGGCACATGGATTGAAGTAAGAAGAAAATGGAAACAGGGGGACCATTGGGGGGCCTCTGGTCATAGTCCCAATGACTGGTAATGAGGGTCTGAAATGTGGTCATAAGTATTTCATGGAGAGAAGGTGATGGACCTTCCTAAAATGTCAAACTTTTTACCCCCTGAATACAAAACTCCAGAGATGATCTGATTAGTGAAAAGTACAGTGGACACATTACTATTTACCTGGGGTAAGGCATTTTGAAAAATTACAGGGATTTTCCAAAATCCCTACTCTCAAGGAACTTGAGACCTGTGGGAGGTTGCTACAGACATGTATAAGCAGAATAATTTTATGAAGAAGGGAGCAATACTTGGTAGAAGGCCTGGGAAAAGATTCTGACCCTTGACTAAAGTTAGGGCTTCCCTAAGCTGAAGAGGGAGTCAACTCTAGACATGAGGGACGGCCTGGACAAAGCTATGGAGGCCAGAGATGGAAAGCTGAGTTATAGGAGTAACACAGAAGCTAGCCAAGGGGATGTTACCTTTGAGGTGGTGGTGCAATAATGACAAGGGAAAGTCCTCTAGTCACTTGGAGAGAAAGAACTGAGCATTAGATTAACCAGGCATTAGATTAACTTCCTTGGAGCTATCAATTTCATGGGGCCATTTAAAAGGAGTCTTTTTGACTTGGGGTCTGATATTGCTTTCTCCAAAAATACTTCTCCTTCTTCTACGAAGTGCTTTTTGTTTACATATGGCAGAAAATTGTAAAAAAGCAGCTATTCCCCAGTTCATAAATGGTCAGAGGTTACTTATATGAACTGATGCAAAGTGAAATGACCAGAACCAGGATACCGGCGTACACAATTACAAAATTGTTGTGTGATGATCAACCATGAATGACTTAGCTATTCTCAGAAATAAGACTCGTGATGAAAAATGCTATCCATCTCCAGAGAAAGGACTGATGGTAAATGAATGCAGATCAGAGCATGCTTTTAAAAAAAAGTTCCTTTATTTTTCTTGCTTTTTTTTGAAGGGGGAATCTGTGTTGTCTTCAACAACACGGCTAATACAGAAATATGTCTTGCATGACTGCTTGTGTATAACTTATCAAATTCCTTGACTCATCAAGGGAGGGGTTAAGGGAAGGAAGGAGGAAACTAGGAACTCAAAAATTATGAAAGAACCAATATTAAAAGCAGTTTTTTACATGTAACTGAGAAAAAATAAAAACATTCTTTAAAAAGAAGCTAAATGATCAAAGGATATGAACAGGCAGTTTTCAGAAGAAGAAATCAAAGTTACCAATAGTCACATTTAAAAAAATGTTCTAAATCACTATTGATTAGAGAAATGCAAATGAAAATAATCCTGAATTACCACCTCCCACCTTTCAGATTGGCTAACAAGACAGTAAAGGAAAATGACAAATACGGGAGGAGATATGGAAAAAGGGAGGCCCTAATGCATTGTTGCTGGAGTTGTGGACTAGTCCGTTCATTCTGGAGAACAATTTGGAACTGTGCCCAAAGGGTTATAAAACTGGGCATGCTCTTTGACCCAGCAGTATGACTACTAAGTCTATATCCCAAAGAGAACAAAGAAACGGTAAAGGACCTATTTGTAAAGAAAAAAATATATACCAGCCTTTTTGTGGTGGAAAGAATTGGAAAATTAGAGAATGGCTATCAATTGGGGAATGGCTGAACTAGTTGTGGCATATGATTGTGATGGAATACTATTGTACTTTAAGAAATAATAAGCAGAATGGTTTCAAAAGAACTTGGGAAGATTTATATAAACTGATGCAAAGTGCTGTGAGCAGAAGCAGAAGAGCATTGTATATAATAAGCAATATTGCTACGATAATCAACAGCAAAAGATATACCTTCTTTCACCCATATAATGATCAAAGACAATTCTAAAGAACTCATGAGGAAAATTCCTACCTACCTCTGGAGAGAGAACTGATGAACTCTGAATGCAGATTGAAGCATACTTAAGCTTTATTTAAAAAAAAATTGGAGGGGGGAAGGGAAGGCAATTGGGGTTAAGTGACTTGCCCAAAGTCACAGAGCTAGTAAGTGTATCAAGTGTCTGAGACCAAATTTTAACCCAGGCCCTCCAGACTCCAGGGCTGGTGCTTTATTTCCTGTGCCACCTAGCTGTCCCCTTTACTTTTCTTTTGCAACATGTCTGCTATGTAAATGTTTTGCATGACTTCACAAGAATAATTTATATAAAATTGCTTACATTCTCAGGAGGGGGGAGAGAGAGAATTTGGAAGTCAATTTTTTAAAATATAATTTTTACATGTAATTAGAAAATATTTGCTGAAATAAATAAAAATGTCTATTTTAAAACATGGCAGAAAAGTTTGAGTTTTTTTTAAAAAGCACATTGTTAGATTATATTGAAATACATTTAGGGAAATTATGGTGATTTTGAATTATTCCAAGGGATCTATTGATCAAAAATCCACCTTTTAAAAAAATATCAGTTAACCAATCAACACTGTTAAACCAATCAGTTAACCAATCAACACTGTTAAACCAATCAGTTAACCAATCAACACTGTTAAACCAATCAGTTAACCAATCAACACTGTTAAACCAATCAGTTAACCAATCAACACTGTTAAACCAATCAGTTAACCAATCAACACTGATGCAGCAAGTGCCTGTAATGTGTGAGACACACTTCTTCGATATGAGGTCATGAATACCAAACTGAACTAGACCCTTCTCTGAAGAAGTCTACCTTCTGTCTAGACACATAAACATGTATAGAACAGATATAAAAGGATCATTGGGGGGGGCTACTAATAGATGGAGAGATGATGAAATCAAGAAGCAATTATTAAGTGCCTGCTATGTACAAGGTTCTGTCCTAGGAGTTGACAACACAAAGGCAAAAGGTGAAACAATCTTTTCCCTCAAGTAGCTTAGATTCTGATGTGAGAGACAAGACCATAAGCAAGGGTGAGAGTGTCCACTGCAAATGGAGCTTATGTGAATGTCCACATATGTTTGTAGCTCTAAGCACAGTCGCAGGGAGGAGGCGATCAGTATCTTTGCAATCTTACTCACTGCCTTCCAAGGAAGACTGATTTCTGGCAGGAGGAGAGTAGGAGATGGGGTCATAAAGATGACTGCTCTGTTCTCTGCTTTCCTAAAAGAGAGGATGTTGGACCAGAATCACTTCTTTCTTTCCCCCTAAGTATTGGTAGTCTAGGTGGAAATGTTCTCCAGACTTAAACCACATTTGTTTGTTACTGTCTTTTAAGAGGGAGGAAGGAATAGCCCTAAGCTATATCTAAAGACTTGACTGTCTTCCAATCAAATGTTCATTCCACAAAGAGCATTATGAATATTAAATACTGAATAAACTCAGTTATCCAAGCAAATAGCAAATTGTAAACAGAGGAGTACAAAGATGAACATATACCAGATAATACACAGAGGGAATGAACTTTCTCACTGAGTGGAGGAGTGGGGGGTGAAGGAGAGAAAGAGGGAGGGAGGGAGGGAAAGAGGAAGGGTGAGAGAGAGAGAAGCAGAAAGAAAGAGAGAGAGAGAGAGAGAGAGAGAGAGAGAGACAGAGACAGAGAGACAGAGAGAAGGAGAGAGAGGGAGAGAGAGGGAGAGAGAGGGAGAGAGTCTATGTCAGCAAGCTGGAATTAGGACAGTTCCTTTACATGTTGACCTCTTCCCCAAGTCTATATCTCTCCCCACCTTCCCTCACCAACCATGATCCAAGAGCAGCCACTGAGATTAGGATTGTAGCTGTACCCTCAGAAACCCGGAATCTCAGAAGAATTAAATATCAGATGACCTGACAAGGACTTGAGAAGCATCCATCAATGGCTTTGATCAATGGCTTATCAAGGAACCACCAGAGACAAAAAAAGAAATCAAAAGAAGCCCCCTTCTCTCAAGGACATCCTTTCTATTCTTTCATTCTATTGGGGGTTTTACATACACAATCTTATCAAAGACATCAGAGGCCAAATTGTTCATAAGAAGTGAAGGGTCACAGAGAGAGTCCCTAAAGTCTGCACTAAGACTCTCAAATATTAAAAGCTCTATAGGAAGGGTTCTAACCCTTAGAGTGGGCTCCTTGTGCAGACTTTTCTGAAAGACTTGGATACAAATTGACTAGTGACTGTGAGTGAGTGGAAGGAGGGCCCCACCATGGCCACAATGGATCTAGAAAGCGTCAGTGGAACAGATTTATTTCCTGGGTAAGGGCAGGGATGGGCATTAGACCCTTTCTCAGTAAAATCTCATCAATCTGACACAAAATGACGGAGCTGAAGTGTACATTGACTGCAATGCCAAGGGGGGGGAGGTTTTTGGCATTTTTACTGCTACAAATCCCGTGTCCTAGATGGTAGGTTCATTTCCATTTTGGTTTAAAAAACTGGCTGTAACTTCTGAAGGTGAGATGGACTTGGTGAAGGGCAAGAAAAGCCAAGCAAAGAAAGAACTTTACAACACTCCTGGACCATTTTTCTCTTGTCTTGTGCTTGGTCCAGGATGCTAATGAGCTCAAGATGAGAGTAAACCAGCGAAAACATTGTGAGGGCCTCAATCTATTGGGGAGCATTTAGGTGTGTCACCTACCTGAAAAGCTCTGTAGAGGAGTCAAAGAGATCAAAACACAGTAGGCTTATGGGAGCAGGAGAAAGATCAAAATTAAACCATTTGTTTTCTAAGTACATTGTTCCAGTGACAAAGGATAGCTTTATAGGCATCTTTGCAGTAATTCCCCAAGGTGCAGAAGGAGGAGGCAATGGGTATTCCGTATCAGATAAAGATTGAACCTGGGAGTTTGATTTACCCAGAGTGACACTAGAACAAAATCAGACCCTTAACCCCTCAGTCTTGCCCATGCCCCTCACTTCCTCTTTGAGAAGGACTCCCTGCCATGTTGCCTTCAGATATTTGCAGGGCTCTTTGGTTTAGCTTCGAAGAGCCTGAGCCCAGAGGGCTGAACTAGATGGAGCTGATGAGAAACAGCTTTCAAGAAGCCTTTTCTGATCCCTGCTAATGCTGGTGCCTTCCTTCCAAAACAATCTCCAGCTTATCCTGTTAACAGCTTATTTGTACATAGTTATTTGCATGTCATCTCCTCTGTTAGTGTGAGCTCCTTGAGAACAGGCCTTTTTTTCTTTTGGGGGGGCCTTCTTCTAACACATTGCCTGGTACAAAGTACTTCATCATTGCTTCTTGCCTCAATATAGCTTGATGTACAGAAAAGCTTCCTCACCACTAGAGTTGTGCAAAATCAAAATGGTCTCCTTGGGAGGTAGTTTCCTTTCATGGGAGGAATTTAATCAGAGGCTGGATGCCTACTTGTCAGATATGTTGTAGTGGGGATTTATATATATGCAATCTACACCAAGAAAACCCAGGTGCTCCATTAACCACCACCATACCCTCCATACATGGAACTATTGGTTACAGCAAATGGAGAAGTTGTGAATGCTGTGGACAAGTTCACTTACCTGGGTAATGTATTTTCCAGGGATGTACACATCGATAATGAGGTTAACACATGCATTGCCAGAGCTAGCTCAGTGTCTGGGAGGCTCCAAAGGAAAGTGTGGGTAAGAAGAGATATTAGACTGACTACCAACTGAAGGTCAACAGAGATGTTGTGCTACCCTCGTTGTTGTCTGCCTGGGAAATCTGGAGAGTTTACTAGCACCATGGCAAGAAACTGAATCACTTTCATTTGAATTGTCTTCGGAAGATTCTGAAGATCACCCGGCAGGATGAGGTACCAGACCCTGAGGTCCTTACTCAGAACAAAATGCCAAGCATTCACACTCTGCTTCAGAGAGCACAATTCCGATGTGGGCCCATGTTGTTCAAATGCAAACCATATACTTGCCAAAAAGAGTATTTCAAGGAGAACTCACACAAGGCAGGTGTTTACACGGTGCACAGAGAAAAAGATACAAGGACACTCTCAAGGTCTCTCTTAAGAACTTTGACATTGCTCTTGTGACATGGGAGAGATGGCACAGGACTGCTCAGCACGGCGTGCCCACATCAAAGGAGTTGCCGGAGACAGCTCAATGCAAGCACAGTATGTGCACACTCAGAGAATCCATCCCAGATGTTCCCACGGACTATTTGTGTCCCACCTGTGGCAGAGCATTCCGAGCTTGTATTTTTCTGATCAGCCACAGTTGTCCACATTGAAACTGAACTCTAGCATAGTGATGCCATTTTGGTCCCCTTAGAGAATGAAGGACAACAACCACACACATACACACAGAGTCATATGTGTATATATGTGTATACGTATACGTACATGTATCCTTGGTCCCTTCCAAATCTGTGAGTCTCTTAGCATAATATCTGATATAGGATTCTTAAACGGTGATGAATGATGGCTGTGGATCACAGAGTTTCTAAGCTCTGTGAAATGCTTTTCTCCCATGTGCCTTTTTGTCTATACCACTTGGGCTAGATGGTCAGGCCCACATGCTTGGGTGACTCAAGGGGCCTCTCTCTGGAAGCCATTGCCTCCAGTTTCTCCATCTTCCCACATCCCCTGCTCAACAATATAATGCCAGTATGTGGCTCACCTTCAAAGACTGCCCTTCGGAAAGGCAGTCCAGTGCTGGGCCCTGGGAATCACCCACCATGTGTAAAGCAAGCTGATGAAATGGATAGTAACTGTGCAACCCTCTCACCCTGCTCCACCTCCTCCCCTGAGCTGTGATAACCCAAGGGAGAACAGCAGGAGGAATGACAAGAAAACCCACAACCAACAGCAAAAAAACGGAGAAAACACAGAGTTCCTTGTAGCCAGAAGATGTCATCTCCACAGGCTGTTTGGGGGCTCACACAGTTTGCATAATGAAAACACTTGGGGCAAAGTTTTCAGCAGATGTGCCCTGATTCCACCACACGCTTCTCATTAAGGTTCCTGGGAATCAGGCATTGCAAACCCTCGTTGGCCTGCACTGAGCAGTTCCCTCCATTGTGCGAGATCCCCCACGGTCATCAATAGCTATTATGGAAAAGGCATGTGGCTTAATTCCCTACTCACCTCTCCCTGGCCCATCTGTTTGGTGGGAGCTGCCCTCCCCTTCCATCCTCAGTCAGATAGCAACTGCCCAAGCTGGCTTTCCTGAGAGCCCAGAACTAGCAGGATAACAGTCTCCAGAGCTCAAGATTGTCACTTGAATCGTGTCCTGTGCTGGGCAGGAAGGTATCAGGGCATGGAGGAAAGAGCTATAGAGGAGAATCAGCAAAGATTGGGCTCAAACCATGTCTCAGATTCTTGCTAACCCTGTGCCTATAGAGAAGTCCCTCACCTTGTCTCAATCTCAGCCTCCTCCTCAGTAAAATCAAGATAATGACAATGTTATCTCAAGTCCCAGGACTGGTGTGGGTCTCCAAGGAGATCATGTCTGCAGAGTGTTTGCTAAATATCAAAGTTCTAGGGAAATGGCAGCCACTGTGATTGCTGCCGTCGCTGCTAAACCAGTCAGCTTGGGTGACCTCTGAGGCTGGGGCAGACTTTAAGGTCAGACCTGTTGTGGAGGACCTTCCTAGTAACACTCTGGGCATATGATGAAGGAGGGATCAGGAGTAAAAATCATTTCCGGAAGCTCCCTCAGGAAGACGTCCCAAAGAAACAAATCCATCATTTATTCCTGAACAAAGATGTTCTTGTGCAAGTGATGCAATCCTCTGCAGACAGTGGTGTTCTCCAGCTGATGTATCCCCAGGAAGATGCAGAGCCAGCATCTGAACTGAGCTAATCTGGGCCCCAGAATAGCCTGGCACTGGTCCTGCCTATAGAAATGGGAAGAAAGAGGAGGGGAAGCTGAGACAAAGCATGCTGGAACCCTGTCAAGCCAGACAGAATAGTTTTCAGGTGGGAAGAGCCCAACCATTCAAATGGAATTACTTGGTAAAGAGAGTCAGTTTTCAGTTTTTTCTTTGGGTTAGAGGAAGGACTCAGATATCCTAGAAGCAACAGCCTAATTCTAGGACCCATGTAAGAGCCCACCTATTACAGTCTGCTCATTTTAAAGATCTGGGAACTGGCCCATAGAGGTTGAGATTTACTGAGGCTCACAGGAGTAAACCGCAGGGGTGGACCTTGAACCCAGGCCCTCCGTCCTGATCAGGGCTCCTTCCACTGCACCATACCTTCTTATGTCTGCAAACATTTATGAGCAATGAGCCTCACTCTGAGTAATGATCGTCAGTCATCACAGAAAGGCAATGGCTCTTGAATACACCTTCCTGTGTTTGGTCTGTAAAGCCCCATCACTCTTTGGTTTCAGTCTATGTTTCCAGGTAGATTACATCTGATTCTCCTTCCTCTATCTGATATCTCAGCCCAACTGGCCGAGTTAGTATTTTGTGAACACGGCTGGCAGAGGCAGATGAGCTGAAAGGCCATTTGGCTTATCTTCCAGAACAGGTCACTGAAGGGAGGCAAATGGCAAAGACCCAGCAATACTGGCCTCCCTGCTGAGAGCTCCATCCTAACTGAACTCTCTGAGCTTAGAAGAAGACAATCATTTCCTGAAATTCATTCCTCTATATGTTGCACTGTCCTAGGCACACATCATGATCCAGAGATGATTGACCTCAAAGAAGTTTCAGTCCAGGATTAGCATATCAATGGATACCATAGAAAAGGGAATGTGATATATTTTTAAGAGCAGTGAAAAGTGCTACAAAGCATGAAGAATGATCAGAGCTCACCTTGTGAGGGCATAGTAGGCTGACCACGCAACAGTACTGTGAAAAAAGATGTCACAAGTTCAGTCACATCTCACTATATGTAACCCCATTTGGGGTTTTCTTGGCAAAGAACTGGAGAGGCTTGCCATTTCATTTTACACATGAGGAAGCTGAGACAAATAGAGTTAAGTGACTGGCCCCAGAGTCACTAGTGTGTATGTGAGGCTGGATTTGAACTCAGGTGTCCGCAACTCCAGCCCCAGTGGTCTAACCATGAGTCTACCCCATCTGCCTTCATAGTCATACTTATAGATCTTCCGTTTGCTATCTGTGTGAAATAACACATTCTCTGGATCCCACTTTACAATGAGGGGGTTGGAGTGAGGGCCCCTGAGGTCCCTGCCTGCTCTGCAGCTGTGAGCTTCAGGTCCTCTGAGGTCCCCTAGAATCTACAGTCTTATGAATTAGACAAGGAAGAGGGTGGACATCGCGGGAAGGCCCCTGGAAGGCTGTCTCAATATCCAGGAGGTAAGTGATGAAAGTTTGGGCTAGACTAATTTTTGTGGAAATGGGCTACATCACACAGCAACCTCCCAGAAGGACACATCAATGCAGTCAGTGAGAGAACTCACCAACAACTCCACCTCACCATGAAGAACACTATTAGCTTTGCAAACAGGAAGGGCCCTGGGCCCCACACATCCACATGCAATGAGGCCACTCCTTCGCTGGACCTATGAGGGGTCAGTCACCTACAACGTCTCATCCTTAGGGGAGGTAACAGTACCATCCTCTGCTATACCCTCGAGTTCTGCCCTCATGGATTTGCTAGCTCTTTTAGAAAAAGTGGGGACTCTGGAGTCGGAGCCCTTGGGTCAAAATGCACGTAGCTCACTGTGGATCAATAATGTCATGGCAGTGTGAAGAGTGGACGTGAGCTCACCCAGCCATGGAGATGGATACGGTGTGCAGAACAAGAGGGGTAAAAGTCCTGTTCTACTCTGCTGATCAGAACTGGCAAAAGCGACATTTTCAGCTTCAGACATCATTTTTTAGGAAAGGATATTGCTTTGTGAGCACGCAGAGAGGGGAAACCTAGAAAGCCTCATCATACAACAGTTTATTCTTGAAAGCCACATAGTGTCATTTCAAAGGAATGTGGGCATCTATCTGTAACAGCACGGGCTCTGAGAGCTGTAGACTGGGACTTCCAAAGGACCCTGGAGTTCATTTAGTCAGAGCCCCTTGTTTGATGCATTAGCTGAATTCTGGAGAGATGAAGTCACTTATCCAAGGTGATGTAGGTGATAAGCAACAGAGATGGGATTTGAATCCAGATCCTTCAATTCAAAAATAGCCCTGGATTGATATAAATGGTTGGCGAGTTTAGATGACACGGGGATGGCCCTATTTATTTGTGAAGGATGAGCTCATTAATCTAAAGCCTGGAAGCTAAGGTCACAGTTTAAATTCCTCTTCCTGCCCCATGGTCAATGAGTGTGATCCTCACCCTGGCTAGTTATCTTTCCAAATATAGATCACTGGTCACCAAAGAAATTTGGCAAGAAAGAGAAAGCTGGTGTTGGTGATAGCAAAACCTAACAGAGATATGTTGCATAAGGCCTCCCGTCTCTTCCTTGTTTGTAGAGGCATTGCATTCTCACGCTTAGATCATCTTAGATTGGAAGGCTCCCAGTGGAAAGTCAGACCCCCTAGGAAGTGTGCACCTTGAGGAAATGCTTTGTAGACAACAGGAAAAATCAATAAACCACTTCCATTCTTCCTCCCAGGTTCCTTTCTAACCATTGGAGCATGGCAAAGAGGGTGGCAGTTCTCTTTCCCTCCCAACCCCTGCTTGATTCCGAGAACGTTTTCATTGTAGAATAAATCTTGCCAATGTTGCTGATAAGTGGAAGTTACATAATCAGGGGAGGCAACAAACTCACCGTGAACAGAGGGCAAAGATCAATCCCACTCCAAACATTTGCAGAACCTAATAAAAGAACTGTGGGGAGGTGGGTGGGAGATGCAGGTTATCACCTCCTGGGAAAGTGGGCCTCTTTGTATCTCTTTAGAGGGCAAAGGGATCCCACATCTCTGTATATAACTGCAGAGCCAAGGTGAGGCACCACCTCCCACAGTGCACTGCAACATTGGGTCCTCAAATGCCCCCTTCCTCATCAGGCTTCTCCGTCCCTGGAGAGCCGGACACCCAACACCCACTGAAAGTGAAGCACATGGAGAGAGGGACCACTGATCTGCAGCCTGGTTTACTTGTAACATCCCCAAAGCATCTGCAGTACAACAGAAATCTCTGTAGAGAGTTGATGAGCTGTTTCATAGAATGAGCCCACACTTTTCTTAGGGATGGATCCATTGACTAGCTTCTGAAATCTCCACAACCCTCTTCATTCATTCAAAAAACATAATATACGTCCACCACAGGTAGACTTCTGCACAGGAGGAAGTTCCAATCCTTGCCATCACAGAATTTTCAAGCTGTTGGGGGCGAGATATCAATTCAGAAGTGCAACAGATGAATACTGTTTGAGGTGTGAGGGGAGAGAATGTTAACAGGACAAGGGGTCAGGGTCTCTTTCAACTTCAAAATATTTAGGCCAATCATCTTGACCAAATCATCTTCAAGCCATAGCAAAAGTAGAGGGTATATCATTAAAAGGTTTGCTTGTGCACATTTAAAAAGGGTGACAGTGATCAAAAAGAACCATCATGGATTCATCATAAGTGGGTCATTTCATAATAGTCTCGTTAAAATATTCTATTCAACAAACATTTATTAAGCTCCTACTACATGGCAGATCTAATAAGAGTATTTTGGGGCAAAATTATTAAATTGATAAATCAAGGAAATGATAGAGTTTATATTTTAGCAAAACATTTGATAAAGTCTATTATGCTATTCCCTTGGGAAATATAGTTAAGTTCAGTGCTCATCTTAAAAAGTAACTACTATGAGGAGATTAAGAATTGGTTGAATGATTTTAGTAGTCATTAGTGATTTGGAGCCAGCTTGGAGAGAGATCTCTTGTCCAGTGGCCCAGAAATCTAGACTTGTTTTATCTGTTTAATATTTTATTGATGACTTGAATGAATGTATGCTTGGTTCATTGTCAAATACATGATGATATTAAGCTGGGAGTAATTTGGAACATGTTGGATGACAGATCCAAAATCTTAAAAGATATTGACAAGCTAAAACAATGGGATCTATGTATAAAGATGAATTTTAGATAATTTATATTATCCTATACTTTGGTTAAAAAAATCAATGGCCCAAGTACAGAATTTTGAGGCATTACTAGGAAATAATTCATCCAGAAAAAAAGGATCTGGGTCTTTCAGTGGACTGTGAATGGATCTGAATGCATATAAATTGTACCACTTGCTAATCAAAAGAGATAATGAGATATTAACTCGGTATCCAGGAATAGAGAAGTGATGGTAACACTCTACCATCCACTGATGAAGACACATCTGGAATATTGGGTTCCATATTGGGCATCGTAATTAAGTAAAACATTGGCAAACTTGAGGGTGTCCATTGCAGGGTAGCCTCTAAGAGAAGAGTCCTGGAGGCCTGCCATATAAGGATTTAGTTATCTCTTCCACAGCATGGGGCTTAAGGGCTTAGACGTTTAGGGCTCTTGAGATCTGGAAAATCCACATAACATTTGTTTGCCCTCCCCTTGATACCAGAGGAGATTCTGAATTTGTTTCCTTTTCTTTTAGGAGGTGTCTACAGAACCTTATTGTAAAATTTGGGTTAATTACTTTTCTGTATCATCTGATGCCTTTGTATGTTGTCTGTAGCTTCTGCAAAACTACCCCCAAATTCCCATTTCATTTCTTCTGCTGGTGCACAACATATCTAAACCACAATGGAGAAATTATAACATGGAAGGGATAAATATATTTGAAATCACCAGGGATATGTATTCCAAAGGAAAGAAAATGTAGAGGGTGCAGGATGTTTCTTTAAGTATTTGAAGGACTCTTAGACGGAAAGAGTTCAACTTCTTCTTGGCCCTACAAGGCAGAACTTTGAGCAGTGAATCATTGGTTCCCAGAGGAATGTTCAAGGACAGTAGAAAGCAAAGATTTCAAAGGTTTCCAGTGGTCGAAAGGGAAAGCACTGGCTTTCCTCTCACTTGGTCTTGAAGTGAAAGGGGGTGGCACATGCCGGGGAGGTGAGAGAGGAGATACCTGCTCAGGCGTGAGTTAGGGCGAGATCCATCCCTTGAATTCAGAATTCTTTCATGGAACAAGAGGAGGTGCGGGTCACCAGCACTGGGCTCTAATGCTGCTCTTAGATTTAGTACCTTTATGACTTTGGCAAATCAAGTGACCTCCCTGGGTTTCACTGTCCTCACCCATAGGAAGGCTGGACTATGTGGTCTTTAAAAGCCTTGGTAACTCTAAATCAGCAATTTTTAACCTAGAATCAGTGAACTTTTGAGGGATGTATGGATAGATGGATAGATAGAGAGATAGAGAGACAAATGGATGGATGGATGGATGGATGGAAAGAAAGAGAGAGAGAGAGAGAGAGAGAGAGAGAGAGAGAGAGAGAATTGTATTTTGCCTTAATTTCCTTTCTAATCCTGTGTGTTTTATTTGTCCATTTAAAGTCATTCCTCTGAGCAGGGGCCCATCAGCTTCACTAGGCTGGCTGCCCATGGGGCCTACAGCACCAGTGCTTGTTGGTACAGAGCCTGCAGTAAAGGTGCATGACTTCTTTGCAGTGAATCCAGGCCTAGGACAAGCATCACCTCCTTCATAAAGCTTCTACTCCCTCCCCTCAGTCCTCTCATAATCACTGATTCCTCTTCACCTTTTTTACACCACTTGGTCTTGAAGACTCTTCTGTCCTTATCCCAGTCAACTTTGTAATGCACCATTTTGTGTTCATGATGTATCATGAACTTATCTATTATCCCTTCCAGCCTCCCCCTGTCCTGGAAGACAGATTGTTGTGCCTTTTCTTATTGGATGCCCTGTACCTAGCAGAGGACCAGGCACTTAATGAATGTTTATTGGAATTCATTCTGATAGAGTTGGCACTCTTTGAGGACAGAAAGTGGTTCATTCATCTTTGTACCCTTGGTGCCTAGAAAGTGGCTAGCACACTTGGTGATTGAATTGCATTTTAATATGATATTGATAACTGGCACAGAGATTACTTTAAAGATTGCAAAATTCATGCCTCTGATGGGCATATTGGACATCATGATAACTTTTCATCAATCACTGAATGTTATTAAGTTCCTAATATTAGCCTGACCAGGTGCTAAGAGCTGGCACTGAAAGCAAAGTATTCTGTGCTCCTTACTGAGAGAAGCTTCCATCCTAATGGGGAAGGAAGAGCATCATGATGACCCATGGGCCATAAAGCACAGATATCTAGGGGAAGTCCAACATAACTCTCATCCAAGAGCAGACTGACCCCAGGCCTTCTTGCCCCCAAGGCTAGCGTTTCCTCCACTATGGCCCATTGACTTACCATGTTGACTTGCAATACCTTAAATCCTTTCCAAGACAGAGGATTGTAAAAGAAGAGAGATGTAAGGAATCTCCCAGAGGAGCTATCTATCCCACCACCATCCCTGTAAAGTGAGAGAATTAAGAAGAGAATTGTCTGCCTCAAGGTAGGATGGGGAGCTGGGGAGGGTGGTGCTCAGTAAGTGACAGAGCCCTCTGAGCCCTGGACTGCTGTTTTCTGATGCTACAGTCAATACTCTTCCCATCCACACCAAGTTGCCTCTTTACCACAGGCCCCAGTACAGCAGCCCTCTTGCCAGGAAATGGGGCAAGTGTCTAATGTTGTTACCTCAGGTAATACTGATTGCTTCTTCCACCAAGCCCCCCCCCCGACTCAAAGAAGGTCTACACCCAGATTCTGGGCAACCCTGACATTCCAGCTTCCTGGGCCTTTGTACCATTGCATCATATTTGTGAGCACGAGGTATCTGGGTTTGGGGCATTTATAATGCAAATATTTTCCTTGGTAACTTTTGTCGAAAGGTCATAACCTGGAGAAGGAGCACATGACTGGAGTGTGAGTTGTGTCCAAGGAAGAGGCCTTGGACCAGTGCAAATGTCATTCAGTCGTGTGGATTCAAGGGTTTAGCACTTTGCCACCTTTGCTGATGGGGACCATACACCCTTGGCAAAAAAGCCAACTCCTGTTGACAAAACGGGCACATAAAGTAGGGAGAGAAGGAGGAAGAGAAGGGGGAGGAGGAGGAAGAAGAAGAGGAGGAGGAGAAGAGGGAGATGAGGAGGGGGAGGAGAGCCAATCAGCAAAGACTTCCTGGAGAACACTAACTCTTCCAAAACAACTTCTAATGATTTAGGGAAGAATGAGTCAGGAACATTTGGACCAGATTTTCTTGAAGTCACATATGAGTTCAAGAACTAACAGGTAACATACCTGTCACCCTGTATGTGAGCAGATTTCCCTCAATCCTGTCGATCCAGGGTGTGCCAATATCTGATCCAAAGAGCCATGAAAATAATGATGATGATAGATACTGTAAGGCTAAGAACCTCCTCATTTAGATCTCCACATACACATTGATTTAGACAGCCCTTGAGAGAAACCACCAGTGTGTCCAGTCCAGGGTCAGTGGTCCCCTAGTGCCTGACATACTGCCTTGTGTTCAAGTAAATATGGAATGGTTCTATGCTGTCCTTAGCTTGAGGAATCCCTGCTATGAGAACTGCCCTTCACCGCTGGAGAAGCCATCCAGTCAATGATAATAGATAAGTTCTAGGGCATTGTCTGAGTGGTTTTCCCAGAGACATCACAGCCAGAAAGTGTCAGAAATGGAATGTAAAGTCCAGCCTTGCAGAATCCCAAACTAATACCCCATGCATTGCATCATGCTGCCTCCTCCAACGTGTGTGCCTAACAAATACCCAAGGATTGAATGTGAGTCAGGTGAGGGTGAAAAGAAGACTTTCTTAAAGCACTCAGCACAGTGCTGAGCAGTGAGAGGCACTAAGGAACCCTTACTTCCCACTTTGTCTGCAACCAGAGGAGTACAGATTCCATTTATCTCAATGGCCCTCATGACTTCCTTCACTATAATCAGAGGGTTGTTTGGCCAGGATGTAACCTCTTTGAGCCCAAGGACTTTCTTGTTTTTTGTGCTTGTATCCTCAGTACGTAGTGAATACCTAATGATATTGAATTAATTCATTTCAATAAAATGTTAATTAAGGAACTATTATGGCTAGGGAAAGCTAGGAAAAGGTTAATAAAAAGTGAAACTAGGTGCTGAGTTTACAAAATATGCAGTCAGGTCACACAGAAAATAGAATGCTGGGCCCAGAGGCAGGAAGATTTCTCATCCTGAGTTCAAATCTGACCTCAAACACTTACTCCCTGTGTCAGCCTGGACAGGTCACTTAACCCTGTTTGCCTCAGCTTCTCTCTGTAAAATGATCTGGAGAAGGAAATGGCCAACCACTCCAGTATCTTTGCCAAGAAAGCCCCAAATGGGGTCACAAAGAGTTGGACAGGACTGAAAACAAATACATAATACAAAAATCAAGACCATCCCTAGCCTCAAGAAGCTTATGTTTTAAGACAATAGGGAAGTGGTGTCCAGAGAAGCGTTTTGATCTTGGAAGTCTCAGGCATCTTAGTATAGTCAAAGAAAAATTGATTTATGTGTCCTTTTGTGGAATAGTTTGGTTAATTTCACAACTTTTTTCAGAGGAGGAGTTGAAGACGGCTGGAATGCATGGGAAAGGGATCCAAAGGCATCAAGATAATGCCCCAGTAGACTAGGGTTGATGGTGCTTCCCCCCACTCCAGATCTCCAGGTTGGTGTGCTATGCTGAGCTGTAGGTGGCCAAGAAGACTCTGACTTGTCCCAAGCTCCACCACAAGACTTTTCCAACTTTCCCCAAACCTACACTTAGGCTTGCAAGAGAGCAGAGAAAATCCAGTGAGGTTTGGGGTTTGTCAGATGCTTGAAAACTACTTTTTCCAAACATTTCAGGTTCAGAGAAACCCAAAACATGTTTTCCCAAGAACTATTGCCCTGCAATTTCTAAACCTTGCATATATAAGGGGAAATTTAAGCCATGTGCCCCTCACATCATTTATACAACTCATCACAATGTTGTTTGGTAAGAGCTATTATGGGATTTTTATGTAAATACGGTTTCTCGTGTAAACAAAAACTCACATTGCACCAACCAAATCTGTTTTGACTTTCAAATTTCTGTATTCAGTAAAAAAATAATAAATAATAAAATAAAATACATAAGCAGGGAGGCAGTTTTAGAGGTGAAAGCAATCTTCAAGTCATCTTTCCAACCCTTTCATGTTATAGTTGGGGAAACTGAGAACCCAAAAAATTAAGTGAATCAATTGCCCTGGATCCTCCAACTAATAAATGGGAGAGTTAAGATTGGAACCCAAGTCTTTTGACTTCTAATCTACTACTCTTTCCACCACACCAGAGTGCATCCTAACTCTTCCAACTTTGTTGTTTTTGTTTTGTGTAAACTTGTAGAGGTTGTAGCTCATTGTAATGGGAATCTGAAGCTCTTTCCTGCCCGTAGCCCCTTTGCTCAAGTGGCCAAGAACATTCCCTGATTTGGTGGCCGTGTGGAGCCCCATGGCGAGAGGCTTGTTTTTTGGGAATGACACACCTTGTTACTTTGTAATTGGACAGTTGGGTCAAGAGGGCTGACCCAGGAGAAGCCTATATATACTCCCTGATATGAGGCTTTGCTTTGGGGCTCACTTTGAGAAGAGTTGTGTGATTTTACCAGATGAGACTCTGGGAAGCCGTTGAGCCCCCCAGCTTTGAAAAACTCAGATGTTGATGCTTTCCTCTGTGGTAACTTGAATGGGTAATAGATGTGTGGGTCAGATGGTTGGAAGCCCATCTGCTGATCTGTTTCTTGTTCTGTTTGTAACTTGTGCTTGTAACTTGGGTTTGTATTCTCTGGAGTTCAGGGTGCTGACTTTTCCCCCTGAACTAGGTAAACGATATGTTTGTTTGATTAAAGAAAGATTGTTAACCCATTCTGAATTACTTTCCTTTAGTAACGCAGATCTAAGAACCTGTGCTAGCTAAGCTGCCCTGGGTATGCTAGGGTGCTTGCTGATACACTCATTGAATATCACATCCATTGTGGCAATAGTTTTTCAGCCTTAATTCTCTTTGGGAGCTTTTATTGACTGTTCCTCATGAGTGTGGTACCTCCTAGACTAAGCTACTCACTGAAAAGGTGTCAGGGAGAAGTTCTCTATCCAATGCCCCCAAATAGCAGGGAACAAGTGACCCTAGAGAGCTGAAGGCCAGCATACAATAGCAGAGAGCAGCATGGTTACCATGAGACTAATCAGCAGAGAAGCCATCAGAAAGAAGGTAACAGAAAGCAGAGATCTGATGCTGAGCAGAGATTATGCAAAGCCTATCAGAGAGCAGGGTGATGATGTCACAAAAGGGTATGGACAGCATGAGGAGTTTGCATTGTGTCAATTGCTCTTGTACTTTAACCTTGGTCCCAGATGTGCCCAGCTCAGATACTTACCATGCATGGTGTAGACATGACTTTAATTCATACACTTATAATATTTCAGAGCAGAGACTAGAAAGATCTTCCCTTCCGATTCCCTTTTTACAGATCAATAAAATCAAGTCTAGAGAGATCCAATGACTTGGCCAAAGCAATAGAGCTTGCTGATGACCCAGAGGGGGTTAAAACGCAGGTCTCTTCATTCCTAGTCCAGAATAATCATTCAGATTCCTTCATATTACTCTTTCAACGCATTTCAGTTAGGAAAGCAATTGAGTCAACTTAATTGTATTAAGGTATGGAAGTTTCCATAAATATCACCTCTCAAAGTGGTGTTTGCTTATTGATCAAATGAATCTCTAGTGGGTGGGATCTCAGGTGCTCTAGAAGAGAGCTTTGAAGCTGGGGGTGGGAGGTGGGAGGAATAAAACTCTAACTCATATTACAGAGTCACTCAGCATACTCCTAGAAATGGAGACTCCTGGAGAGCAGGGATGACAGCAAAACCTCGGTTTAGGAGTAACCTGGTTTACATAGACTTCACTGGACAAGGAAACATTTTTCTCAAAATTTATCTTGCAAGATGAACAAAAAGTCATAATATGAACATCATGTGTTAAACTTTAATGGTTAGCAAAGGAATGATGCTCAAGTGGGGCAATGTTTCTTTTTATTTTTGTTTTCATGCCAAACAAAGGAACATCACATTGATATACTGCCTAATTGGCCTCATTTGGTGCAGACCTGCGTGAAGCAGCATCGTTCGCTCTTAACAGTACCACTACAAGTGTGCTCATGTGTGTTTACGTACATACTGTAGTTCTTTGGGTAAAAGTGAGCAGTGGTGACTGTGATGTACAACAATATTTGTAACCATGGATGAACATAGCCAGGAGCTGACGATGGACAAACTGATGGATCTGCCTGGGGAGCAACAGTGACTGGATGCCCAGGATGTCTCATCTAAGAAGGAGATTCAGAGGTCAGAGGAATCCCTCACATGAAGTGAGATTGGGGAGATTTATCAGATGGAGGAAAACATGTAAAATTGGGTTGAAAAACATCACCCAAATAAGGCTGTAGCAACGAGAGTCGTGGATATTTTTAACAATAATGCAATGCCACATTTCCATTACATTCTGAAAAAAAAAGTAAAAAACAAATGCCTTTAGATTCCTAGTCAGAAGTGAACATAAAGAAAAAAAATCAGTGGATCGAAACAGGAAAGTAATTCTAAAAAACAAAAAATAAGCAGTAGTTTAGTCTTACTTTGAATTAAAGTAGTATACAAGAGAACACTCCCAGCATTGAAATCTCCCATGTTCTCATGGAAGGAGATTCTCCTTTCAACAAATAACCCTTCCTCCTCTTCTTCCCTCTTGTCTCCCTCATGCAAGCCTTGACTCTTTGCAAAGGTAAGTGAAGGTTCATTTGTTTTCTTTTCGGTTTAGATTGTATCCCAATCATTGCTATTGTATTTCAAGTGCATTAGGGATGAACAATTTACTGAAAATTATAAATAATTATTTTATATGAATATTTGGGGGGATGTGGTACTGATTATCTGACTTTACATTATAACATCTGCTTTGCAATATGAACAAATTGCACAACAAATAGAATCTTGGAACAAATTAAATTCATAAACCAAGGTTCTACTGTATTTCATTTTTGTCTTTGTACCTCCACTGTCTGGCACATAAAAAGAGTTCAACCAATTCTTTTCAGCTGATTAATACTTATAAAGTCAGTCATCAGAAGGCAGATGGAAAAGAAAGGTTTGTGTCCCACTCCTTTTGAAACTACCCGAAGTCTAAGTGGCCTACCCATTCCCAGTGACTAACAAGTAAAGTTCATACTCCCCTTCGTGGCATTAAGGGCACCTTACACCTCCAGACTTGTCTCATGTAATTCCCTTTTGCATGCTAGAAGGTACTCATCATTCCCATTAACTGTTTTTTCCCTGGGACAAATATTTGCCTCCTTTGTCTCTCTAAATGTTCTGTTCTCTGTATTTGAAATACCGTTAGTCAGTCCGCTAAGCAGCTGCCTACTGTGCCCATTTCTCCTTTATATTCTCCAGGTGAGCCTTGAATGGCTTGGCCTGGCTATGTGGAGACAATATGAATGACACTCCTCTTTCTGAAACAATATTCCATCTATGGTCAATGACCATGCCGCCTAGTCTAAGTGCACCAATCATAGGATGAGTCTTCAATTTCCTTGATTCTAAGTTTTACGCGAGCATTACATTCTGATCTCTCACACTCATTGAACACAGCTAGTGATCATTTTTCCTTTTGTTTTTGTATCCCAAAGGAAAGAAGTCATTCTGGGGCTTCACTGAGAATATTTCTGACAGAAGAAACAGTATTAACCAAAGGTGATAAAGCACCTGCTCTGATCACAGCTATGTGGGACTTTGAGAGGCTGAATGAGAGATGACCAGAAAGCTAAGGCAGAGTTAGAACTGGGAAAGCTTTGCATGCCACGTTCAAAAGCTGGGATTTTCGTCTGCAGGCAAAAGGGCTGACTTAGCTTCCTTGATTCTCCAATTATTTCAGGAGCTGAGGATAATTTCTTCCTCTGCCTTCTAGGGTTGGAGGTAGTAGAATTTCAGATAAACAGCAGTATCCTTGGGAATATTGGGACTTCAGAATCTCAGGGTACTTAGATTAATGTTAGGGAAATAAAATACTATTGCATTTTCTATGGATGATATATGGTCTAAGAGAAGCTATCCTTTCATGTAATAAAGGCTTCCTATTGAAGGTGGCATCTAAACTAGACCTTGAAAGATGGGAAAATTTGGAGCATATGGGTTAGGATATTGAAGACCCAGAGAAGTAGACAGCAACATGGGGGAAGGCATGAGCAGGAAACTGTGAGGGTGCTCAAATATATGGAAATGAAGGTCTGTACTAAGCAAGTGATAGTCTTGAAATGGAATTGATTTGTGGGACAGGAATATATAGTTCTAACGGCTATGGGCATAAGGAGGGAGACCAGACTTGACTCAGTATAGTGTTGAACATCACCTGAGGTTTTATAGTGGAGATCAACATGCCTGAAATTATGTTTTCAGAAGGCTAACCTGGCAGAGAATTGTTCAAAATGAATTTCAGGGTGTGGGTTTGGGGTACCATGGCTAGAGAGCCTGTAAAATCAAAGTAGTAGTAGTAGTACTACTACTACTAATAATAATAATAAAAGAAGAGGAGGAGGAGGAGGAGGAGGAGGAGGAGGAGGAGAAGGAAAGCAGAAAGCCTGTATAACAAGCTTTAAGGAAGCCTAGGTGGCCAGGTCATCAGTGAATGTCATTTCATTCATACCTCTGTTCAATCTCTAGATCTGCCCCCTGTAATGTTACTGGGATACAAGATCTTCTCTGCCCATTAACAGGCCTCAGGTGGAGCCCATTAAGGGAAGCTTGTCTAGGGGAGGCCTGCTTGTAGGAAGGCTTTCACACATTTTGTTCATTTCTAACTAGTCACTTAGGAGAGTTGCAAAAGGGTATATATACTTTGAAGTTAGCATTCTGCTTTGGGTCTCATTCACTGGAAGAGTGTTCTTGTGATTTGACCACATGAGACTCTGGGTAGCCATTAAGGATCCCCCTGGCTTTGAAAAACCCAGATGTTGATGCTTCTTTCTCTGGTAACTAGGATGTGAATGGTGGTCATGGGGAAGAGCAGACAACAGACTTGTTCAATTTGGCCCCAGATGACAGATGTAGGTCTGTGACCAAAATGAGGTCACAATGAGCCAAATGGAGGGGAAAGGTCTAAATATTGGAGTTATCTAAAAGTGGAATGAGCTCACTCACTGCATGCCGCCCACACCTTGCCCCCAACACCTCCCCCCACCGAGACCTGCCCCCAGCAATGAGGCTGCCTTTAAGGTATGCTGTATCCAGTATTCTTTTCCAGGTCTGGTTTTGGCTCAATGACCAAGGTGGTCCTTGGGAACTCTGAGATTGTGGGATGATTCCAACCAGCTCTGCTGTATTGTGCAGGGTCCCCCTGATGCAGGGTTTCCATTATCATTCAAGGCTCATTTGTGAGTGGCTCATTATGCACCAAAGTTCTTGTATCCTCCAAGCACCTTCCAGCAAGCTGCTTGAGGCCCAACAAGGAACAAATCCATTATTAATGACATCCTTGGGGATAGCAATCTCTGGCATCACCCAAGGTGGCCCACACACAACTAGTTTATGCTTGGTTTAGGGGAAAAATAACATGACATTATATACACTTCTCTGAGAATCTGGGCTAAGCCTGATAGTACTACAGAAGTCCCCCCAGCAAATGCAGAGGCCCTAACTTAGAAGTGATGAAGCCACAACACATTGAAAAGGCCCTCTTCCTCCCCTTGAAACATCAATAGGTTCCTATAATCATTCAGATAAAACAAGAAACATTCCTCTGTCCTTTGGAGAACAAGAAGCCACTGCTATCCCCACAGTACCTTCTCTTCTCCTGCCCTTCCCTGCTGGAGGCCAGGGGGCACGAGTATAAGAAAAGGTAAATGTGATGAAGGTGGAAGGCAATGAAAGGAAGCTGTGTGCTCTGTTGCTCTTTGAATGAAATCCCTTTTCTCCTGGCCGGGCCAAAGCTCTCATTCCTCTTCAGAAGCCTTCTCTTTCCACGCTTATGTGGGCTCCTTTAAAAAGGTTGTGTCAATCTGAACTGGAGAGCCTCCCAGTGTATCTTGTTCCTCTGGCACCAATTTGTAGTTGAAATCACTGAGACGAAAAGCTCGTGAGATCCTCGTGGAACACGTTCCAAAGGGCCAAGAAATCAAACTGTCCCTAAACTGTAAACAATGGGCAAACCCTTTGGTGGAAACATCTCATGGGGGATGGGGGTGTGCACATAGGGCCAGGACTTGGAGAAGTAAGTGCGGTATTATAGGGCATTTGAGGTATGTTCCCCTACACCTACTTTGTAGAACTGCCCTTTGGTCCTCTGATGGCCGTCCTCAGCATCACTTCACAGGAGCCCTGATTTAGAGGGAAGGAGGGGACAGCTGTGACCAATGAGTCCCCCAGACCTAAAGGAATCCCCTCCCAAGTGGCTGTTCAGCCTCTGTTTGCAAACCCCCAAGGACTAAGAAGGCACCCCCTGTGCAGGGGACGTGTTCCACTTTGCTCATAGGACCGTAGCTGCCTTCCAGAAGGGATTTGGAAGGCCTGCTAGTTTAATACTCTCATCTTCCAAATGAAGAAACTGAAGCCAAACAAGCCAAGTGATTTGCCTAAGGTTAGGTAGGTTGTAAGCAGCAGAGCAGGGATGGCAGGCCAGCTTCTCTGACTCCAAACCCAGCATTAGTCAAAAAACAGTTATTAAGCACCTACTTTGTGCTGGGCACTCACTAAGTGTTGTTCAGTTATGCAGCATTATTCAGTCAAACACACACACACATACATGTACATATCTCTAGTCTGCTTTTTATAGCCACCATAAGAATCTATTTTGATATTCAAAATTCAGGAAAACAGTGAAAATAAAATGTCAGCATAATCTAGCATGGAATCGAAGAAGCTACACAGCTTCCAACACAGATTAGCTGAGATAAATGCCCAGGAGAAAGAGGCAAACCTCTGTGGCCTGGAGCCAGGATTGGGGCTTTCCATGCCTAGCCTTCCCAGGAGCTGTTTCTCACACTAATTTAGGCAACAGAAGGAATCTGGGGCCGTATGAGACAGCATTACTTTTCAATAGGGAGACAACTTGAGAGCTGATTGAAACAACCCCTGACCACTTGAACTAGTGGGGAATTGTATGGTAGATAAGGATGTAGGTAATGACTGTGGCAGAATTGCCCTCAAAGCCAGCCACAAAGAGACAACAAGAAGAGGTGCTGACCCTTCATTTCTTATGCTCTCTCCAAACCAGTACATGGTGGAGGAGAACAATAAGGAGCATGGCTGTCATGGTAGCATCAACTGAGGCCACAGTCATCAGCCCCAACCAATATCACTGGCAAGATAATCTCTGCCATGATCCTTTTGTCAGGTGAAAGTGCCTCATTGGCCGAGGTCCAGTAGCAATTCCTCAAAGGCATCAACTAAGCCAGAACAAGTTCTTCACCAGTTTGGAGGGTGGGGAGTCCTCGGACCATTGGATGGAAGCAGATGGTACTATACAGGATATGGCTTCTGGTGGACTGAGGACAATCAGTTAAGTCCTTTGGGACTTCAGTGTGTGTCTGTTCAAAATCCAGCAGGCCAGTAAGCCTAGTGGTGGTATGACTCTAGCTAAGACTCTGAGACAGAATCATTGAGTGGGGAGTGGGGGAAAGAGCCACTTTCTCCCATTCCCTCCTGACCAGAGGATCATAATAATAAAATCCTATACTATGCTAAACTAAAACCAAAGCCAAAACTAGCAACAGCACCAATTCCGTCTTTCTCCCTTCCAGTGGTTAGTGAGCAGACCCTTAGAGGCTCCAGTCCTATTCACTTGCAAAGGCTCTGCCAAACTTCTTCAATATTTCAGCCTCATTTAAGAAACTGATATTTTAAAAGTTGTCAAAGGTTTTCTGAGGAGGCAGGCATCAACGTGAAATTATCTTAGATAAGTGTAGTTTCTTCATCACATTGTAGAAAGATAATGTTAGGAAGAACCTTAGGAAGGTGGGCTGATCCCTTCCTTGTCACATGGAAATTTAGACAGCTGGGAGCTAGATATTTTTGGAAAGATTTCTAGGAAGGGCTATTCCATGGCCTGCCTTGGCAATCCATTTCAGTGTAGAATCACTCACATCAAGGCTTCCTCAGCCACTTCCAGTTTGTGCCGTCCGAATTAGCAACAGAAGACAGGCCAATATCTTTGTTATTGAATAACTACTTGGCTTCTTTCCTTCCTGGACAGTGTCCATATTGTTCTAACGTTGGATGAATGAATCAGGGCTAAGCTACTCTCTTTGATACCATTCCTTGACGGGCCTAGTTGATGCTCTTTCTCAGTTGATGTCTTTTTCCCTACACAATCTAAGAGAGTGTGTTGGTCAGCTTTGCTGAAAAAGAAAGGGGGAGCCATTCTGACTTTGGCTAGGAATTCTACATTCCCTCTTGTGTGGCCTCATCGGGATTTCCTACCTCCCTGAGAAGGGCAGCCTTGTAGGTAAGGTGAGGCTGGGGCCCCAGCAGGTGTCCTTTCTATGACTGGGCCAGGCCTTCACCTGAGCTGTAGTAGACCCCATTGTCAGCTCCTCACTATACAAGACCAACAGCACACAGGTTAACTCGAGTTACTTTCTAAGATGCTAGAGAGGCTGAATGCACAGGTTAAATTGATAATCTCAAGGGTCTGGGCAGGAAGCCAAGAAAAATAATAAAGAAAACCCTTGGCTTCTTGCCCAGGGAATGAGCTCAGGGTCCTATCTGTAGGCAGATAGCTTAAAGCTCTAATGGAGGGTCTGCAAAGGAACACGGGCACTGGCCCATTTTTACTTCTCAGTGATAAGGAAGCTTCCTTCTCCCATGTTGGTGGCTTTTCATAGAGACCTAGGGAATTACATCTGGGCAAAGGGAGAAAGCCAACCAGGCCACGCCAGGCAACCAACTCCTCTGGGCTGCTTTGGGGTGGAGGAGGAGGGGAGGGACTCAGGAAAAGCCAATCTCAGATTGCTCCAATGTCAAGCACTTTGGACCCTGCCGAATTGCATTGCTTCACGTCCTTTCTAGCTGATTCGGGGTAGCCAGAAGTGGCACCTGAATGACTTAAGAGGCCACAGTTCTGGACCGGAAGTGAAACTTTCTCCAAATCAAACTTTGCAGGACACCGAGAGCAGCAGAGCATGACCCGAGATCCCCAAGAGAATCTGGCTCAGTGCGCCAAGTCCACAGAGCTCGCTCCTGGCACACGCGGCCTGGCGTTAAGCGCGGCTTGGCTGCTCTTGTCTTGTCTCTGCCTTGTTCTTTTCCTGTTCCTTGAATCCTTTCCTTTCTCTTTCCTTTCCTTTTCCCTTTCCTTTCCTTTTTCCTTTCCTTTCCTTTCTCCTTTCCTTTGCTTTCCTTTGCTTTCCTTCCCTTCCCTTCCCTTCCCTTTCCTTTCCTTTCCCTTTTCTGCTTGTTGCTCTTCAAAAAAACTCTGCAAGTTCAAAGTATGTTGGATCTCTCCTTGGAAGCCTTGGAAGTGACTATGAACAGTTTTTTGTCCTTTAAGCTTTTTGTACAAATCAGGTTGGTA
>CM053599.1:5467880-5497991 GCA_028646575.1 Pseudocheirus occidentalis
AGTCTTTTGGAATGGCCATGGTTCCCATGGCAGGGCAAGAGGAGCCACAATTCATTACCTTTTCTATGATTCCTAATCAAAGCTGTTCCCTCTACTTATTTCACTTCCTACCTCCACCCCTTTGCACAGGTAGGACCCCATTTCCTGGATTTGCTTTCTCCTCACCTTGAGTTCTACTAGACTGGACCTCAAGGGTCAGTTCAGGATCTGTCTCCTCTGTAGCATCTTTCCTGATCCCCTAAGTTGAATGGCCTAACCAGTCTTGCAATTTACTTACACTTCTATTTATTTTTCTGTGTCCCTCCTGGCAAGGAGAATTGAAGCTCCTAGAGGGCAGGGACTGGTTTGTCTTTCTTTTATCTCTCCAGCATCCAGTGCAGTCTCTAGCACATAATAGCTGCTTCCTGAATTTGTAGAAGTGATTTAAAATTCAAAATCACCAGAAAATTTATATCAACCCAATTTATATATGGGAAAATTTATATCAACCCAACTCTCTAGGCTGCTGCCCCCTGTTCATGGGACTGAACAAGGCCCTGCCTTGGGGACATAGTGGATCCTTCTTAATGGAGGGTGAGCTAAATCTTCACTGCATGCAGCAGGAGGTGTCTGGAAGGCTCACAGATAGATGGTTGGAAAGTATCTTAGAAACGATTCCAGTTCAATCCCCTCATTTTATTAATGGGGAAACTGAGGTGCAGAGGGGTGAAACGACATGCCTAAGGTTATATAGGGAGTGTCAAAAGGGGAATTTGGACCAGTTTCTTTTGCTTCATAATAAGAGCTAGACAGTGATGCCTTCCAAAGACTCAGAAAAAAGCTATCTCCAGTCCAGGCTTCGTTCAATTCTCTGGTTTACTCATTTCTAAGAAACCTAATGACAGAAGCCAAAATTGCTCTATCTATACACACACACACACACACACACACATACACACAAATATCTGATTGATCAGGTTCAGTGCTTGTCATCCTAACACACTATAGATTCAGGATTCAGAGCTTAGCTAGCAAATTGAGAATAAAACATTCAGAACCAATTCATTCATCTTTTGTTAACTTCAAAAAGAGATGAATTGAGAGAGAGACAGACAGAGAAACAGAGAGAATGAGGAATGAGGCAAGAAGAAATGTTTGAGAAAGAATGTTTGGGAAGGAAGAAAGTCAAGGAACTGTTGTTCAAATGTTAAGACTGGAAAATATGGAGGTTTTGACCAAAGTCAGTCAAGTTTAATCAAAAGCTCTGAATAAGACTTTGCCAATATCTGTCCTTTATTTGTTCAGAACCTCCAACTGGGCAAAGAGTTGACCCCATAAGTCATTTCCTGTACCTTTTGCAACAATCTATCCATTTCTGACCCCTCCCACTTTTTTTGGTGTGTGGGGCAGCGAGGTCATGCAGTATATAGAGTGGTCAGGAAGACTCATCTTCCTGAGTTCAAATCTGTTCTTATTAGCTGTGTGACCTTGGTCAAGTCACTCAACTCCATTTGCCTCAATTTCTTCATTTATAAAATGAGCTGGAGAAGGAAATGATAAATGACTCCAGTATCTCTGCAAAGAAAATCACAAACAGGTCCCAGCGAGCTATGACTGAAATGCTTCAACCACATCCATTCCCTTTTAGCTCCTCGGGAGGACTAACATCTCAAGGCAGTGACCAGCTTATTATGTTTGCATTATTCTGTTCTTTTAAGATAGATTTGGGTCTCTTGGGGATATTAAATTGTAGGCTTTTGAGGACAGGCCCTTGGCCTTTCTTCCCTTCATCACCTTGGCCAGCCTATGGAATAGTGCACTGAACTCAATGTCTGGTCAAACTGGCCTCACTGTTCCTTGAAATTACCCTACCATCTCCCACATTGAAGCATTTTTCATGGCTGTCATCCATATCTTGAGTGCATTCCCTCTTCCAAGGAAGCTTTGGATTTCTTTCAAGGCCCATTTCATGTGCCACCCTCCTGCAGGATGCCTTTCCTGATCCTTCCAGTAGATCTGCTTAGGTTGTTTTATCTTTGAGTAAAATGTAAGTTCCCTGAGAGGAGAAACACTTTCCACTTGTCTTTGTATCCCTACCACAACCTTTTAGACACAGTAGGTGTCCAGTAAATATTGATTGGTTTGGATTACTGTCTTAGGAACAAAAACTTATTCTCACAGTCTCAAGTTAATCAATGTACGTCACCCCCCCCCCACATACACACACGCAGTTTCATATGTTGAGAAACTTCCTTCTTGGGCCATTGGACAATCTTATCATTACATGCCTCTAAAAAATGATGACTGGACTCAATTTATCTCCCCCTCAAAAGAAAATTTGCCACTGCAATCACATTTCTATGTTCTTTTTTATGTTATCATGTCACTTTCTTCTCTTCTCCCCCCTCCCCTGCCCTTCCACAAGCCAAATCCTAATTGTCCTTTTTTCACAAACTGGTCAATAACAAAGGTTATTAGGAAGCCATGGTGCTACTTTTTCATATTTCTAAATGGAGCCTCTTCATGGCAGGAGTTGAATTTTCCAGCTTCTAAAGACATTTGAAACTGTCTGCCCTGGAACTGTGTTGCAGAACTTGGGACTGTGGGGTGGGAGGGGGGAGCGGCTCAGCACACTAAATCTCTCCTGACATTTATAGTCTTGTAATCAACACTATTCATAGGAGCAGGTTTCTTGAAAACATGAAGAAGAACAGTGATTAATGAAGCCTTCAAGGGTGTCTTCTGTTCTGTGGAGAAATCCAGTAAATCTAGATGGTGTTGGGGTGGTACAGCTGGAATTTCGGGGGAAACCCTCAATCCCAGACCTGGCTCTCTGAGACTGGTTTCCCAGCTGATAACGTACAAGAGGGATTGTTTCTCTGGGGTCACTGCCTATTGTCCCAGTCCCTTCCTCCCCTCCCTTGCTGGAATCACTCCATAATTGATCTGAGGTGGCAAACTTTCAGGAATGCCCCCCTTAAGGATTCTTACAAATCCTGTAAGCTTGTATCTCTCCTTTGTTCTTAGAGACAAAGACAGGCTTTCCATAGAACTGGGAACATTTCCCCTCAGACAAAAGCCAATCAAAAACAAGCTGCAGGGTTTGGAGAAGAGAGGTTTATTATCATCCAGGAACCAAAATGGTAGCTGGGATTGAAGGAAGGGTGGGCTGTCCTTCAGAGCTATCTAAGAACTAGCTTCATGAAAGACACTCTCCAAGAACTGGGCCAAGTGCATACAACCAGGGAGAGTTCTCATTCCAGGCCTCTCCTGAGTAATCAAGAACCTTGGGCCACCCTCTTTTTGCAGGGATATTGAGATTTGAATGAGTTGGCTTCTTTACCCTTTGCTCCACAGAAGAGATGTCCTAGATGGAGAAGACTTGGCCAATCTGTGAGTTCAGCATTTCAATGAAAAAAAAAATAGGAAAAATAGGAATGTGATTTCTCTTAAACAAGATACATCTGAATGACAGAATAATACTGTGCAGGTACAATGCTAAAGTTTGCAGGCCTCGGAGATTGCTTTTTAGGCCAACAACCATCAAATCTAAACTTTTCAGATGGTTTCTCTCACTGTGCTGAGCTCAGAACAACCAGACTAGGATCCCAATGAAGAGAACAGCAGCATAACATGGAAATGTCATTCCGTTGATTTCCCCCATGCAGAGCTCACACACAGAAAAATGCTATTTATTGAATTACCTTATTTGACACAGTATCCAGTGTGGTGTGTTTGAAGAAACAGAAGCACTCTTCACAAGGAGCAAAGAAAAGTGAATTCTGTCCTGTTTTCCATTACTCCCTGGAGGTGAGTTTTGGGGCAGGCATTCAAACTCTGTTTTCTCCTTGGCAAAATTGAGACTAATACTACTACTATCTTATTACTGCCGCTGCTGCTAGTACAGGCATTACTACTATACTACCACTATGACTGCTACTATTGATGATAATGATGAGCTTGAGGATGATCTCCTTTTCCATCTCCCCTCAAAAGGTTTGTCAAAAAGGCAACATAACATAAGGGATAGAAAGCTGCCCGAACTCTCAAACTACTTAAATGTCTATGAAGGGGAAGAGAGGGAAGGGAATAAACTCTTAAAACAAAGCACCTTGTATGTACCAGGCACTGGGCTGAGAATTGGATATAAGAATTAAGAACCAAAATTGGTTTCTGATCCTAAGTCAGAAAAGAGTTAAATCAAGGGAGTTGGAGGAGAGAGAAGGGATGAGATCTTAGCCTGGGCATCCATGATACTTTGCTACAGCTTGGTTGGGATATATTTATTGTTTGATATATGTATTGATTGAAAAAAGGGTTATGGCACTCCTTTACTGGGGAGAAACTCATTAACTACAATATTCCACCATGAATGATGGAAAAGGTAGCAGATGCTGATGAAGACAGAATTCCAATGAAACATTGTAGCTCAGGTCCAAAATGAAAGATGTAGCCAAAAATACTATAGGTCTCCTGGAGAAAAGGAGAGGCTTACAAACCACAGCCCACTCTTTAATCCCCAGAGGAGAGTGGAGACATCTGAAATAGTTGACATATGGATCTGTGCCCCTTTCCTGAAAGGGAGAGGCTTACTAATTCTCAACCCTAGCAGATGATAGACAAAGTACTAGGTAGCTTGGAAGACAGTGGAGTAGCTGAAGACTAGTTAAAAAGGGAAAGATATTTCCAAGGGAGTACCTTGGAGATATTATGACTTCAGTGGAATAATGGAAAATGACTACTAATGATTAAGTAGGGGCATGATGCCTGTCTGGGAGCAAGCCCAGGAGACAACTCCATTATGGAATCACCAGAAAATATTGATGGGTCTGTACCACTGGAGGAGTGAGCTACTATACTTGTGTTCTATGACCACATATGTTCCTTGAACATGGCCTTTTCATGTGGATTCACTGTGCTCCCCATATATGCGTGGCCTCTCTGAATGTTCACTTTCCCCACTAAGGGTGTATGCATTTGTGAGAGAATAATTCTCAGGATTGTGTAGCAACTATTCTGCTGTTACTTCTAGTACTATGCTCTTCCATTAAATTGCTTTGTCCATTGGTTTTGGGAAGAGAGAGACGGTGGCAAATGTAAGCCATCAAGGCAGAATGACAAGATGTAGCACCTGGAAATGTGAGTGAGTGAGTGAGAAAGTGAGGGTTTGAGGGTGAGGCAGAGGTTATGAACTGAAGAGTCTGGAAGGATGGTGGTGCCTTCAAAGCAAATAGGGAACTTTTTAAAAGAGGAGGACTTGGAGGCAAAGATAATAAGTTAATCTTTGAACATGTGGAGTTTAAGATGTCTCTGGAGCAACCAATTTGAAAGGCAATTGAGGGTAGGAGACTCAAGCTCAGTAGAAAAATAGGCATGCATGCATGTGCATGTATGTTGTGTGCATGTATATATGCATAGATATGCTTGTACATGTGTATACTTTTACCCATAGGTGTACATACATGGGCGTATGTAACTATATGGTCATGTATTCAGCAAGTGCTGGAAAACATATGTGTGTTAAATATTACATACACATGTATTTATGGGAAATACATGCTACATATGCACAAATGTGTAGTTAAATAGATATGTACATAAACACAAACATATACACATACATCATACTCTCACAATGAGTCATCTACATAGAAACAAACCAATGAGAGTTGAGGAGATTTCTGAGAGAGTAGAGAGGAACAATATTTTTATTAGTGACTTAGATAGAGCTACATAGGATGCTCGTAGGATTTGCAAATGATAAAAAGTGGGAGTCATGTCCAAGAGCAAATGACAGGAAGAGATCAGAAATGACTATTTTAATCAACAGACATTTATTAAGAGTCCTTCATGTCTCAGGCACTGGGCTAAACACTAGGGATATAAAAAAATGGCCAAAGAGCATCCCTCCATACAAAAGGCAAGAGTCCAGGAAGAAAGAAGATATTTGATGCAGTGGGGAGTGGACTTTTACTCTCGTGTGCTTCATTTATTTTAAAATGTCCCTAAATACCCAGGTGTTCTTTCTCAGCTAGAATGTTTTCACTACTAACTAAATGTCTTGTTGGGCTCTTGTCCCAAAATTACTGCTTAGGCTAGTGAGATATGAACTGCATGGCATAGCCTGTTCTTGATGAAACTACTTTGCCTTTTCAAATCCTGGTTTTCCTTCCTAGATCTTTCCCAACTAGATGGCAGGATGATCAGAGCAGAGTTTATGGTCAGAAGGATCTAAATTCAATTAAATCTGCCCTCAAGCACTTACTAGTTATGACCCTGGCAAAGCTTTAAATCTCATTTCACCTCAGTTTCCTTATCTGTAAAGTGGGTATAATTATAGCACCTAACAGTCAGGGTTATTTTGAAGATGAAAACAGATAATTTTTATAAATATAATTTATAAATATAATTAATAATTTTTTATAAATCCCTTAGTGCAGTGCCTGGCACATTCATTCATTTAATAAACATTCAAATGCTTACTTAGGACCAAGCCCTGTGCTAAGTGCTAGAGATACAAAAAAGGGTAAAAGACAGTGTCTGACCTCAAGAAGCTTACAAGCTAATGAGGGAGACAGCATGCAAACAAATATATACAAAGCAGATCATAGACAGGATAAAGAGGAGATAAGAGAGGAAAAGTTCCAGAATTCAGAGGGATTGGCTCCCTGTAGAAGGTGGGATTTGGGTTGAACTTTAAGGGTTCCAGGGAGGTCAGAAGTCTGAGGGGATGAGGGAAGGGAGCATTCCAGGCATAAGGAACACTAGAGTTGCTCAGAGTTAGAGATAGAGGGTCTTGTTTGTGGAAGTGCCAGGGGGCCAGGGTCACTGAATCAAAGAGTATGCAGAGGGAAACAAGGTGTAAGGAAAATTCAAGCTTAGGGGAGTAGGTTATGAAGGGCTATGAATGTTGAACCAAGCATTTTATATTTGATTGTGGAAGCAACAGAGAGCCACTGGAGTTTATCAAATGGCTGTGTCTATGTGTGTGTGCATGTGTGCATGTGTGTGTCTGTGGGTATGTGTGGGATGTGTGAGTATGTATGTGTATCTGTGAGCATGTGGATGTGTGTGTCTGTGTGTGTGTGTGTATGGGGCGTGTGTATATGTGTGGGGCGTGTGTGAGTGTGTGTGTGAGTGTGTGTGTGTGTGACATGATCAGACTTGCATTTTAGGAATATCGTTTTCGCAACTGACTGGAGAATGGATTAGTCTAGGGAGAGCCTTAAGGTTCTCAGTTCTCATGGTGGTTGTGCCTGTTGTCCAAGATCATTCAGATATCACAGTCAATGGCTTGGCCATCATTATGGACCAGTTTTTCAGGACTCAAGGATGGAGTCCGACTGGGTCATGTGACTTGAATTCAGAGAGGGCAGGCAGGCTCTCTCTTGCTATTGCCTTAATTACCTTGGGTGTTCATTGCTGCTTCATTGTTTTGGATCTATTGTTTTCAGTGGCAAGACCATTCTCTTTAGATACATAACAAAAGAAACAAAACAAGCTATGGATGGAGGGAAAAACTAGGGGCATTTCTTGCTCCCACCCAGTGCACATAGCCACTGTAACTCACCCCCATTTTTCTCTCTGTCTCCAAATAAAGTAGCTGACACGCAGCCTTTGAGGTCTTTTCATTGTTCTGCTCTCTGTGTCATGGGATTTGCTCTTCATTCCTCTGACCTGGTACCTCCCCCAGTCCTGATGTGCCAGCTGTATCATGCCAACAAGCATAATGCTATCTGAAAGAGGGGGTTTAAATTCAGGGGATGTAAGAAAGGAACACTCTATCTTATTTTAAGAAGTGTCCATTGCCAGCCATAGAAAGAGAGAGAGACTGGATCGTGGGTGCCCAACCTGAAATCATTTGGGGGGAACTGCAAGGGTCTGGTTACTCACCAAGGAGAGGAGTGGGGGGGATAATAGGCTTTCTATTCTTGGTAGATTTCTGTCTTCAGGAATGGGGAGGGACAATAGATCTGGGTCTCTTCCTCTCAGGATGCTGAAAAGTGGTTTTCGTTGGGACCAGGAGCTACAGTAGCCAGAGAAACAATTATTGACCAAAGGCAGTGCAGCCGCAGACAAAGAAGATGAAATCCCACCAACCACGAAGCCTTTTCTAACGCAGGCCTTTGACAGCTTTCTTGGATTTCTCTCTAGTGATCACAATAGCTCTAGCTCCCAATTAGGCTTGGCCATTCACATTTCGAAGCTGGCTTACCAGAGATGGATCATGTTTTCCCTCTTTGTTAACCTCCCTCTTCTCTTCTCTGCCTAGTTTGGATTGTTGCCTTTTCACTACTGATGTCTTCACCTTTTGTTCACTTTAGATCTCAAACATTTTACTTTATTATGACTCCAGGTCTTAGAATGTCAAGTCATGGGAAAATTCTGCAGCTTTTAAAAATGTTCTTAATGATCATCGGAACAAAAATTCATAGAATAAGAGGATTGCATAAGAAATTGTGAGGTCTGTTCTGTCCCATTTAGTATGTTGGGTTTTGAAGAAATATCAAAGATGTGATTGCCAGAGCCCGTCAATTGACAAAGTGACCAGAAGGCCCCTTTGCAAGCATGTCCCAGGGGATACAAAAGAATTCAGGTAGAGAGAAAACTGCTCCTCCCTCCCTGGGGCTTTTGTTTCTCTCCCTTCCCCCTACCCTGCCAGGCAAGATGCCTGGGTTCTTCTTTCAGGAAGAGTTCCAGTAAAATTATGCTTGACCTTTGCAGATTGTCTTAAATTTTAGGACCTGTTTGTCAGCTGCTGGAGGGCTTAACCCAGCAAGGCATTAGGAAACAAAGGGAGAGAGGAGCTGCAGAGAAGGGCAGAGAAGGCAGCATTGATTTGGTCACAATCCTCCTTTGTCTTTCCTCAATTTGGATTGGGTATCTGGTTTAGCATCCTGGATACACTAACCATGGACACCTGACTTGGGGAGGTGTTTTTCAACCACAGCCTGGGCCAGTGGAAGTGAGAAGGCTCCTCTCTGCCGGGCCCTGATCAAAGGGGGAAGGAGCCTCCATCCAGAAAGCTTCCTTTTATAGGATGACTTGATCTCCCCTCCCAAGGTCATTGAAACGTTCATCTTGAACTTCACCTTGAGATATATGGCCACAAGGTTTCCAGGAGCCGGGATGAAAAGCTGCATTGTGCTTCCAGCAGGGCCCTTTCAAACATGGAAAGCTGGCTTTCCAGATTTATGGCCAGGCATAGGAGTGATCCACTTTTTTCCTCCTATGGTTTAGAGCCCCCAAATACAACATAATTGAAACAATTACCCAGACTCCTGTTTATGATTACATTAATATCTTCCTAATCCTTGGACTCTGAAACTATTGTTTCCCTGAGCGGTCTATCCCTAAATGGGGCCCAACTACTGTTCCTCTGGATTGGAACCGGAAAGTGGCCTCGAATAGCCAGGCAGAAATTCATTGTTCCTCGCTCTGTTTCTCTTTAGCTGGCCTTAGAAACCAGGAGGCACAGCCATGGCTGTAAGGGGAAAAGGAACAAGAAAAGGCCTCTTTTGGCTTCCAGAGGATCTTAGGGACACAAATCAAAGCATGGACCAAACTATCACCTGGTGATTGATTCCCGCCTGAGATCGCAAGGCCCTTAGGATCAGGCTGAGAAGTGGATTGTCTGAGCTCCCATGAAAAAAAAAGGAAGAAAGAAAAAAAGAAAAAGAAAGAAAAGGAAAGGCTGCTGCTTGTTTTTACGGGGCTGTCAGGCTTGGTACCATCACAGCAGAAGTCTGTACCATTTTGTTTCAATTAAGGAACACAAATAAATCACAACAACAACAAAAACAAAAAAAGCTCATTCAATAGGTTTGGAAACCCACTGTATAGACATAACAAAGCTACCACAAGGGCTTAAACCAAGTGCTGAGGGTCTTCCTTTGGTAATGACTAACAGGGAAAAGGGATACACATCCTCTTTCCCAATACTTTCTGGAGACAGTTTGCCATCCCAGTGCCTTAGAACAATCATGAGGCCTTGTAGAGGGGCAGCAGATAGGGGCCAGGGAGAGGGGATAGCAAAAGCAGCAGGAGTGGACCAGAGACCCAGAAATCCATCTCTCTTTAGAGCTCTCAAGGACCTATATGAAGATCAGCAAGTCTGTTCAGACCTCATTTGGTCACCTCTGAGAATAATGGGACATTCAAAGATCAAAACAAAGTTAAGCCTAACAGTGTCATGGGACACTCAGAGGACCCCTTCAAGACCCCTAGGAATCATCCTGACTTTGCCTAGAAAAACTCTAATCCTGTGTCTGAAGAGCAGACACTTCCTGGAATTTCTCCAGAAGTTCCTCTAGTGGAGGGTACCCAGTATGGGAGGGGTCTGGAGACTCAAGCGGTACAAACATTAGTTTTAGGACCTAAGGATGTATAACATAGAGAGGCAAGAGCTACAGTGAAGGGCATGATAGGAGTATTTTCAGTTATTTGAGACATTGTCGAATGGTAGGGGCATTAAGATGTGTTTTGTCAACATTCAGACAGTAGAATTAAAAGCAGTGGGTGGAACATATTAAGACCTATAGGGCAGTCTCTCACTTCTCTGGTCACCAGATTTCTGGACTGAGCTGAAACTAGGATGATATACTAGAGTCTTGCCCCCAGAGTGCCTATTTTAAAGTGCACTGATAGAATCCTCTGGCAGAAGAAATGCCTTATCTCAGTACCTGGTTAACAAGAATTGATGATGATGATTATGAGGAGGAGGAGGACGAGGAGGATGAAGAGAATAATAGTAATAATAAGAAGAACAACAGAAAGCAGCTGTTTCCAAAGTTACTAATGGTCTTTTAATGGCTAAATCCAATGGCCCCTTCTTTCTGACCTCCATGCAGCTCTGGACACTATTAACTGTCCTTTCTTCCTGAATGCTCCCTCCTTTTTTTCATCACATTGCATAGTCAAATTAATCTGTGTACTATGAATTTTTAAATTCTTATATTTGCTTCAATGTATGAGTGTTATTTTTACTATAACTTAATTATTATATTTAATATCTAACGGTGTCATTATTGTGAATGGTAGGTTTTGTGTAAATGGAAACAAATTAGTGGGGGTTTGAGAATAAAACTGGTGAGTAAGAAATACAATCCTCTACAACAAGGATACCCTAGTACCTTGAGAGAGCTTGAGGGCAACCAGGTGATGATTATTCCTCTCTGGAAACCTAGATCTGGCAAGATGCCTTATTAGGTTGGACCAAGGCAGTAAGGCCAAAGAATGAGGATGCATTTGGTCTCCCTGTGAGAAGAGTGTGAGGTACCACTATACATACCCACTATAACAGGAGCATGGAATCCAAGCGCTAAAGGGTATCAGCACCAACCAGTCATTTGACAGTCAAGTCAGCTGAAATTCAGGGATATTTAAATGACTTGCCCAAGATCACAAAAGGGATGAGTAAAGGACCTGCCGCTGTGCCTAGTGATATATCCAACTGGCTAGAGTAGAGTGGAACAGAATGCCAAGACAGCCCCTAACTCTGGAAACAACAGTCGGAATCTCTCCAGACCTCCAAACCCCAGCAAGCCCAGATCCTACTTCCAACCTTGTCTCTGCAGGGCAGGAGCCTCTGGAAATTTCTGCTACCCCCTTTGGGTGACTGTTGTTGCAGAACAGGTGCCATCCATCACTTTTACAGATTTTAGGTTGTTTATTCTTCAGGCTTTATTAAATGGACTGAAGATTATATGGAAAGGGTGAATATAGACAAGTGCACAAATCTATGAGTTCAATATGCATATGTATGTATACATTAGTATACATATACATGAGTGTTATACATATATGTATGCATACACATGTATGTACATGCACAGAAAAATGTGCCCACATGCATATATATCCAAGAAAAATGCCAAATAGCATAGAAGACTCTAAGTTTGTCCTTGGTTGCACTAATTTTCCTTAACAAAGATGCAAGGGTTAGTTTTTCAAATAAAAGTTAATTTTTGCTCCCATATAGATAGAGTTAAAAGAATTGTAATTTCTCTCTCTTTCCCCCTCCCCTTTTTCTCTTTTTTCCCTTTCCTCTTTCTCTTCCATTCTCTTCTTTTTCTATTATTTTATTTCTTGTGATCTATACTCTTTCCTTTATTTTTATTTTTCCCTTTCCTACTGCTTTTTGTCAAGAGTTCTATATTGTGTTCTGTCACCTGTGCCCCACACCCTTTGGAGCTCAGTTGAGTTTCCATGGGCTGCCCCTTCTCACTCTTTCTTCTACCTTCTCATATCAAACAGACCACCATCACCCGGCCTTGCTGCAGTCCTAGTTGCTTGGTGAGCAGCTGACTGCAGTATGAATGCAACAGAGCTGAGTTGAAGGCATGAGCAGCCTTGAAAGAGCTCTTTCACAATTGCCATTCCCAGAGTGTTATCCACATCAGTGGCCGTTGGTACGGGGTCAATGTGATGACATTTGTTTGTGGAGTCACTTTGGTCCCATCAATTTTTTCCAACAGTGTGATCTACCTGATAGTGCTTCTATTTCAGAAATGTCCAGTCAGTAGAACAAATAGGGAGCCTGATAACTCTCGAGCACAGCAGGCAGAAGGGCGGCCTTCAGCAAGCAAACAAAGCAACGTTTCCCTTTCTTTTACAGGAGATCACCATGGGGGCCAGCCACAAGGATTTGAAGGACTTTTGTGCCTTGGCTTGTGATTTCTTGCCTTCCTCAGGTCTGGCTTCAGAGACCTGCTGGCACTACCAGGTTCCAGATTTGCTGAGCACAGGTGGATGACTGTCTAATTCTGTTAGGTTTCCTCCTCTCCCTGAATGTGTCCCTCAAGACCACCATGCTCCCAGGGATCTAAAATAGTCCTTGTGACCTTCAAGGGGAAATGGATCAAGCATGATCAACATCCATTACAAAGGACAGAAAATGGGGCCCAGTTTCACAAGCTGAATCTTGAAAACCTAAAGCACACACATAAGGAAATTCACGTTAGAATGTACTTTTTCCCTCCAAAAAGTTATCATCTTTTTTTTGCAATAGTGGGGAGATTCCAGATTGCTTATTTCCAGTCTGGTATGTGAGGTCCATGTTTTCATGATTTCATACAGGGATAAAGCATAGACCTGTGATTTCAGTGTTAAAGAGAGCCCTCAGGTGAGAAAAAGCTCTTTTTTTAAATTAAATTTTATTTTTATTTTTAGTTTACAACATTAATTTCCATAAGATTTTGAGTTACAAATATTCTCCCCATCTTTCCCTTATCCACCACTCCAAAAGAGTGATCTCAGTGAATACCCGCTCCCCCAATCTACTCTCTCCTGTATCTTCCCCTTCCCCCCTCCAAGTTTCTGATAGGGCAAGATCAATCTCCATACCCCAGTGCCTGTATATCTTATTTCCCAGTTGCATGTAATAATAATAATAACAACAATAACAACAATAATAATAATAACAATGATAACATATGATAGTAATGTTTATAAAATATTTTATTTTAAAATTTTGAATTCCAGATTCTTTCCCTTCTTCCCTTGTCATACACACTTACTGAGAAGATAAGCAATTCAATATAGATTGTATATTTGTAGTTACACAAAATATTTCCATAGTGGATGTATTGTGAAAGACTGACTATATTTCCCTCCATCCTATCACTCCCCCCACTTATTCTATTTCCTACTTTGACCCTGTCCCTTTTCAAAAGTATGTCCTTCTAACTCTCCTCCCTCCAATCTGCCCTCCCTTCTATCATCTGCTCTCTTATCCTCTTCCCCTCTACTTTCCTGTAAGGTAAGATACCCAATTTAATGTGTATGTTATTTCCTCCTTAATCCAAATTCATTGAGATTAAGGTTGTCCCATTACCTTTTTCCTTCCTGTTCTTCCCCTCCATTCTAACAGTTTTTCCTTGACTCTTTTATATTAGATAATATACCCTATTTTGTCTCTCCCTATCTCCTCTCATTATATTCCTCTCTCATCTCTTAATTTTATTTTTAAAATATCATCACTTCCTATTGAATTGATCTTGTGCCCTGTCTATGTCTACCTGTACACATGTATACATACACTCACATATGTATTCATACACACATCTACCCTCTTATATAGATATACATGTACATATTTGTATATGTATATGTATGTGTGTATGTATATGTATGTGTATGTATATGTATGTGTGTATGTATATGTATATGTATATGTATATGTATATGTATATGTATATGTATATGTATGTACCTATTTCTATTACTCTCAACTATCCTCATAGTAAGAAAAGTTTCATAAGTTACAATGATCATTTTTCCATGTTGGCATATAAATAGTTCAACTTTGAAAAGTTTCTTATAATTTCTTTTCCCTGTTTATCTTCTCATGCTTCTTGTATTTGAATGTCAAATTTTTATTCAACTCTGATTTTTTCATGAAGAATGCTTGAAACTCCTCTATTTCACTGAATGACCATATTTTCCCCTGAAACCTTATACTCAATTTTGATGGGTAGGTGATTCTTAATTTTAATCCTAGTTTCTTTGACCTCCAGAATATCATATTCCAAGCCTTTCAATTCCTTAATGTAGAAGCTGCTAGATCTTGTGATATCCTGATTGTGTTTCCACAGTATTTAAATTGTTTCTTCTTAGCTGCTTGTAATGTTTTCTCCTTGATCTGGGAACTGCGAATACTGTCTATAATATTCCTAGGAATTTTCTTTTTGGAATATTTTTCAAGAGGTGATTGGTGAATTCTTTCAACTTCTATTTTGCCCTCTCATTATAAAATATCAGGGTAATTTACCTTGATAATTTCTTGAAGGATGATTTCTAAGTTTTTTTTTAATCATGGCTTTCAGGTACTCCAATAATTTTTAAATCATCTCTCTTGGACCTATTTTCCAGGTCCGTGGTTTTCCCAATGAGATATTTCACATTGCCTTCTCTTTTTTTCATCTTTTTGGATCTGTTTTATAGTATCTTGATTTCTCATGAAATCATTTACTTCCATTTGCTCCACTCTAATTCTGAATGAATTATTCTCTTCAGTGAGCTTTTGAAATTCTTTTTCCATCTGGCATAATTGTCTTTTTAAGGCATCCTTCTCCTCATTGGCTTTTGGGCCTCTTTTGCCATTTGAGTTAATCTGTTTTTAAGGTGTTATTTTCTTCAGTCAGGTTGTTGACTCTCTTTTCATGATTTTCGTGCATCGTTCTCATTTCCCTTCCCAATTTTTCCTTCATTTCTCTTACTTGATTTTCAAAGTCGATTTTGAGCTCCTCCATGGCCTAAATCAGTTCATTTTTTTCTTGGAAGTTTTTGGACTACTGACTTTGTTGTCTTCCTCCCATTCCATGCTTTGATCCTTTTTGTCCCCCCAAAAGGAATCTAAAGTTGGATTGCTGAGCTTTCTTTGCTTCCTTTGCTTGCTCATATAGCCACTCAATTGCTTGACTTTTGTGCTCTTTGCCACAATTAAACACTGCTTCTAGAGAGAACTTTGTCCCAAATTGCTGGGGTTTTTGCTGCTGCCAGAACTATTAGGTGCCCTCTCCATAGCCCCCCATATGCTCAGGCTCACTGGTCACACACACCACAGGACCTCTACCCAAGACAGCAACCCAGATCCGAGCAGGATAAAGTGAGAGCAATTACCCCCTCTTAATGGTCATGTGCCACCCCTAAAATCTGTAGGCCAGGAGCTCTGAAGCAGCCATATGGAGGTGGCTGCATGGCTGCTGTGTCTCTGCTGTTTCTTACTCCAGGGGGACAGGATGGACTGTGCCTCCATCCTCCCCGCCTTACCCAGTTCCAATAGACATCTACACTGACCTTTTACTTTGTCTTTGGCATTTATGAGTTGATACTTTTGGAAACTGCATAGCTGCTAGTGATCCAGTCTCCTGAAGTCCTCTCCTGACCAGCAGCTGCTGCTGGTCAGGGTCACTCTAGGGCTAAAACCATGGGCTCATGTGGGACTGAGTTCAACTCCCAGCACACTGTGATGGATCCTTCCTGTCTGCCTGCTGGGCTGCCTTCAGCTGGAGATTTGGTTCTCTCTGTCACTTTGTGGATTCTGTAGCTCTAAAATTTGTTTAGAGTCATATTTTATAGTTATTTAAGGTGGTTATGGGGGGAGCCATGGAGTTTTCCTGCTTCTACTTCACCATCTTGGCTCCACCTCTATCTTGAGAAAACTTCTACTAATGCAGGCCAATGCTTTCTCAACAGCCTTGAGTCTCAAGATGTTGCCCAGGGTCACACAGTCGCTATATGGCTGAGATTATGCTTGAACTCTTCTTGGCTCAGAATGTCTCTCAGTGCATCAGGCTACCTTTCCTTACATTAGGGGTTCCCCTAACAGTAATATAAGCCAAGGTAGGTGACCAATGTTTAGGTTGATTCAGAGGTATTGCCCAGCTGTGGTTTGTACCATCACAATGATATTGAGGCAGATGGAAAACATGGCCCAGCTCTATGGTCATACCCAGCCCTCCCTCTTTCCTCTAGACAAATTACTTTTCATCCTGAGGCAACCTTGTTCCAGAAAGTCCTGAATCAGGATGACATGTTTGGGAAGCATTTTGAGGAGGTGTCTTGGCCTTAAAGGTTAGTAATGAAAGCTACCAAATGCTGGGCCAGAAACGACAGAACTGCTCAGTAGGATGAAAGACATGGACCAATCATCTCATGTGTCTTCACAGAGTCATTTTCTACTGGTAAAATGGGCTTAAATGGGCATGGAAAACAGACTTGGAGGGGGAAAATACCAGTGTTTAGAATGAGGACATTTGTGTGGAAAGGGTGAGTTATTACCTCAAAAATGGAGGGAGGATTGAAAAGACAGCTATTGAGACATTTGAGTCAGCTTGTTTTCAGCTTCTGTAGGCACTCCCTTTCTCCCTGGTCAACTGCCTCCTTGGAGGCCCTGCTTAGGAGCCTCCCTTCCTCTGAAGATCAGTTTATTCCCCAGGGCAATCATCCTGACTTCCTATAGGCTAAGGACGAGTCACCATGAAGGATCAATTCCTAATTTTTGTCCCATCATCTCCTCTCATAAGCCATCCTTTCCTCTGCTTCCTGGAATCAGATCTCCTTTAAGACTTGGGTCAAGCTCCCATTTCTGCATGGGGCATTCCCTGACCCCTCCCCCTGAATTGCTATAGCCTTCCCTTCCTCTTACCTATTTTCTGTTCAATAGATATGGAGATATATTGTCATAGTTTTTATGAACATATGTATACATATACACACATATATGTATACATAAACACCCATTCTTTATATGTTATTTGTAATCTATATGTAGGGGCAGCTGCTAGCTCAGTGGATATATCTCTGGGCTTGGAGTCAGGTATACCTGAATTCAAATCTGGTGTCAGAAACTTACTAGTTATGTGACCCTGGGCAAGTCACTTAACCTCTGTTTGTCTTAATCCACTGGAGAAGGAAATGGCCAAATATTCCAATATCATTCCAAGAAAATCCATGGACAACATTGGCATTCTGTGCTCCATGGGGCCACAAAATGTCTCCCTGACTAAATGACTGAATAACAAATTGATGCAGAATATGTATACACACGGCCTCTCTTCCTTCCATTGTTTCCAATGTAAAATCTTTCAGGACAGAGGCTGCTTCACCTTTACTTTGCATCCCTGACACCTAACCTGGCTTATGGTTAGTGGATAATAATGATAATTGATTGATTAATTGAAAGATTCAATGGTTAGAGGGAAATGAGAAGGGAGGCAGACTTCTTGGCTCAATCACCCAGAACCAAACAAAAGAGAAAGCAGATGCATCAGATGGAGAAGCGAGCAGGCACTTGCACGGTGCCTACCGTGCTCCCAGAGTGCTGTTGGATTCTCACTACAGCCCTGGAGGGAGCTGCTATCATTATTACTCCCATTTTACAGGTGAGGATACTGAGGCAGTCGGAGATGAAGTGACTTGCCCAGGGGCACCCAGCTAGGAAATATCTGAGGTTGGATTGGAACTTAGTTCTTCCTGATCCGAGAAAACTCTTGAGTTTTTCTTGGGTCACTGAAAGAGTAAGTGACTTGCTGTGAGTCATATAGTGGGCCACATAGTAAGTATATACCAGAGTTGCCCCCAAGTCCTCCTGACTCCACTCCTGGTTCTCACTCTTCCACATGCCACTGGCTCTGGAAGAAATGAAAGCATTTAAACCATTGGGGGATTTCCAGGAAGATGGTGGAATGAGGTGACACCAAGGAAACCAACACTAAATTTCTTCTGATAAGTCACAAAGAAAATATTCAAAAGCAAAATTACGATTGTAATCTGAAGAAATAAAATTAAAATCTTGAAAAAGGGATGAATCAAGAAATCCCCAAAACACCAGGAAAAAAATTTAAGAATAAAAGGAAAATTTTAAAATACATTTCAGAAGACAAAACGTATTTACAGAGTCAAGAACATTAAGGAAACAAGAAACTAAATAAGAGTTTCCTCATGTAAAATTAACATGTAGATGAAATAAGTAACAAACAAGCTGAAGCAACTAAAGTGGAAAATGAAGTTGTTAAACATTTTATCAGACAAAATGAAGAAGAAACTGAATGTTCCTTAAAAAAGTTAAGAAAACAATGATGATAGAAACTCAATAGTTTAGAATTTTACATGGAAGACGTGTTTTCAAAGAATTCAATGACAAGTAAATTCACCTTATACAAGAACAGAATAACATAAAGAATAATGTAAATGGGAAAAATCAGGAAGTTATTAAACTAGGAGTCTTAAAAAATGGAAATTATATAAAGAAATAGGCAGCTAGGGGGCACCATGGATAGACTGCTGAGCTTGGAGTTAGAAGACTCATTTTTCTGAGTTCAAATCTATCCTCAGACACTTACTAGTTTTGTGATCTTGGGTAAGGCACTTAATTATGTTTGCCCCAGTTTCTTCATCTATAAAATGAATTGGAGAAGGAAATAGAGATTAGTCCAGCATCTTCACAAAGAAAACACCAAATGGAGTCATGAAGAGTCAGACACAAGTGAAATGATTGAACAAGAAAAGAAAGAAGATGATCTGCTTTCAGCCTCTCTGGCTCATTATGCCTCCACTTTGGAATCTCATGGAAAATCTAAAGTTTATGTTAATCCGATGCTTCAGTTTTCCCAACAGGGATAAATAAGATTCCTTCTAGAGAAGTTACTCTATGTTTAAAGCAGGAGAAATCAGGTGTTAGGCAGCTATTCACTTCCTTTACCACACACAGATTGGTAAAACATACATTAATTTGCACACACACACACATACTCAAACCCCTGAAGTGGACATTAATGCATATTTAAAGTCTAAACAATAAAAGATCACCTCTATTTTCCTCTCGGGGCAAAAAGCACAGATTTCTGGGAGGTTACTGAAGTAGAACTCAGAGGCAATTGAACATCTCCCTGAATTTATATATTCATGAGAGAATAAAGGAGAAAACTAGTAGATAAGCACACTAATAGGAAACACAAAAAAAGAAATTATGCGAACAAAAGTAGAACTTAGTCCAATAGAAAATGAAAGAACAGTTTCATTGATAATAAAAAGTATAGCGCTATTTGGGGGGAGAGAACAAAAACAGAAAATTAGAAAATTAAATCAGAGAAGAAAATTGAATTACCAAGATTACAAAAAAAAAACCCACCAAGAAAGAGGAGATGACAGGAAATATAGGCTCCCAGGCTCATAGATGCCCACTTCTTTTTCCTTTACATTGTACTATGTGATAGCTCATTAGTCAAGTACTCAGTGTTGTGCATCTTGCATGGAGGGAAATATGAATACTGATGGACTGAGAGAAGGCTGAGTGTGACTGTGTATAAGGTTAAGTAATTTAATATTTCAGAGATTTGGTACAGTGATGTAATTTAATATTTCAGAGATTTGGTAGAGTGACTTTGGGAACATATGTGGAGGGAAAAGGATCTCGCTCAGAAAATGTCTACTCCCAACAGTCTACAGAATTGCAAGCCCTCGATGTCAAGAAACATGATGATGAAATTGGTTTCCATATGTGTCCAATGTTTGGTGGGCACCAATCTTCCACTCCATCTTTACCATCTCCTTAGCTATTTGACTCTCTGTGTGACCCGGAAGTCTATTTTCACATCTTAGCTACAACTAAAGAATCCCCAGACATGCAGTATCTTGTTCAGTGTCCCCTCAGCCATTGAGAAGTACTGCATACCTCTCTAAAAGAAGCACACAACAAGGATCCGTCCTTTCAAAACTGCCCTCGTCCAACTGAAAGCAAGGTTACACTTGGCAACAAAACTAAGTATATAAAAAGTGAATCAATGTTTATTAAAACTTAAGTGTGTTAAACAACAACACTAAAAATAGATTAAATAAACAATTGTCAAAAAAAAGAAATCACATACAACATTAATGAGGTTTCATGGAAAGGGCTATGAAGACTAGGTGAATTAATAAGTGAGCTTTATTCACTTAGTAAAATTTTCCATGAATAATATTTATTCACATACAAGCGAAATATTCACAAGATGTCATCACTAAAGTCAAAAGAGTTTTCAAAATAAAGACATTCTTTTACCTAATTCTTCCCTTGAAAATGTGGTTCTATCCTTAATCCTCAATTCTGGAAAAGATAAGGAAGAAAAAGACAATTATATATTAATATCATTAATCAATGTCAAAGGATACTATTGACTAAAATAGTAACAAATACAAATACAGTATGCTTTCGGTCTTCCCTCCACTCTACACACCTTGTAGAAAGGCAGGCTTGGGGGTGGCTAAGTGGCACAGTAAATAGAGTACCAGCCCTGGAGTCAGAAGGACCTGAGTTCAAACCCAGCCTCAGACATATAACACCAAAAACTAGCCATGTGGCCTTGGGCAAGTCACTTAACCCCAAAAATCCAAAAAGCAAAAAAAAAAAAAGGGAGGCTCAGAAGATTTTCCTGGACTTGTTACTTGGTGGAGGAGGGGCACGGAGGGTACCAGTCAAGTGAGTCTGGAGGCCAGAATGTGGAAGGAGAGGTCATGCTCTTTTCCCAGTGATTGGATTTGTGCTAAGGGCAGCACTAGAGCCAAAGGGAAGGGGGAGGCATATAACATGCTGAGAATGTCTCAGGGTATTCAAGTGCAAATCCCCTTGGGGAATCTGTGGGAGGTGGTAGTGGAGGAGGGGCTGGTACCCCTGCAGTTTATGAGTGCTTTCAGGTTACCAAAGAACTGGAGACAGTAGGAACAGTGGGTGCAATTTGCCCAGCATCCCATAGTCAGAATGTCAGAGGCAGGATGTCACAGGCTAGCTCTCTCTTGTCGCCAGGAATAGAGAGGGATGCACTATCTCTAAGGATGATGTGTAGCAGGGATAAATTAAATGTAATCAAAATTACATTTTGATCCAGGAAATCAACTTCAGAAATCCAAGTCAGAGAGGAGGTAGAGTTAGACAGAAGTTTATCTGAAAACTCTCCGGGTTGTTGGCAGAATGTAAGCTCAAGAGAAGCCAGCCAAGAAAACAAATGCATTCTGAGTCTGCAATCATATACATGTAGCATTTAGAAATAAGGGGAGAGCAGCGTCATTGTTTAGGCCTGGTCAGGACACATCTGGTTACTGAGTGCAGTGGTGGGAGGCACATTCAGGGAAGAAACATGATCAGCTTCTCTTGGGGATGCCAGGGTGAAAATGAAACTGCCCCTAGAAGCTTACACTCTACTCCTGAGGATTGCAAGCTACCCCAAACTGACACAAGGCAGGAGGTGGGGGAGTGGGGCAAAGGCGATGTCCACAAATAATGTTCAGTGTGTCCTTGGGGCTGGAGTGCACACTGGCAGGTAGGGAAATGAAAGCAAGTCAATACGCATTGACTAGTACATGCCAGGGATTATGGCAGGGCATCACAGACACATGGGCCCATAATACAATAGAGGTACAAAACCTACTTACTTAAAAGAGGAAAAATGTCAAGTGTTTAAAAACATGCACGCCTCATAGTTTTGTTGGAATTAGTAACTTCCCCCATATAGAAACCCAACCCTGGAGAAGGACTGGACAAAACCATCAGGATACAGTGATGAGGGAGAAACTTGAAGGCTGCACTGAATGCCAGGTTATGCCAGATGGCTTGGAGGCTCCTCCCAACTTCAAGGCTTAGTCTAGCTGGGCAGCAATGAAATGGGGCATGATTCAACTGGATTCCAATAACTATACATTGTTTGGCTGCTAGACGTCCTCCCCAGGATCTCCTATCAACACCTCAATCTCAAATTGGGGGCAAGGGAAGTTCTTTGACTGGATTTAGAAAAATCAATATCATACGTACAAGGTAGAGGGAGGCATGAGACCAATGGTCGAGAGAAAAATCTCAAAGTCATGGTGGACCTTCAGTTCAACAGGAGCCCAGACAAGAGAATGAAAGAATTCTGCCTGCTTTAAGAAAATCAGAGCCTCCAGGATGATGAGGGAGGCCTCCATCCTGCTGAATTCTTCCCTTGGCAGACCACATCTGGGACCGACATTCAGGCCTAGGCATCACAGATTGAGAATCTCAATAATCTGAATTATCTGGAGAGGGAGGTGTGGGATGGTGAAGGGCTTTGTGTTCAGGATGTATAACCAGGTAGATGAGCTGGGGATACTTGCCCTGGAGAAAAGAAGACTTCACTTTGGGGGAATGTGGGGACATCTTGAGTTTCTTGAAGAACAGCTGCTTGGAGGAGTGGGCAGACATTTTCTCCTGCTTGGATTCAGGAACTGTGAGTAACAAGGGGAAAGTTGCAAAGTTGCAGAGAGGGAAATTGAAGTTTCATTTAGCATTTTTTACTCTCCATTTACTGTGCTGCAGAAACTGTGGAAGACACTGAGAATATTGAGGCACAGATGATAGTCCCTCTCCTCAGTGATCTTACCTTCTACTGGGAAACTGACATTGGCATGATTAAGTGTACCTGTCTATCTATCTATCTGCCTCTCTAGACACAAGTGTATGTCTATATAAAAGAAAGATATATATGTGTGTATATATACATACACACACACACACACCCATGCATACACACACATATATAAAAGTTCTATATATACACACACATACATATACACTTTACACATAATACAAATATGTCTGCGCATGTGCACAGTTACATCTAGCTGGTCCTATACTACTATATATTTCTATATAACTATCTACTAACACGTATTTCCATATACATATTTCTATATGTGATGGAACACATGCAAATACACATTTATTTGTTTTTGCACACACATATATGATATTTAAATGTATTTGGTAAATTCATAGATCATATATTGTAGCTATGTATGAGAAATGGCAAATGTTTGGGGGAAATACTGTCACTTGGGGTTTTTGGAAAGAACTTAGGTTTATTATGACGTTTGAATTGAGTTTTAAAAGTAAGCTAGAGATTCTGAGATGGGAACATGAAGGGAATGGAGAGTGAATCCAGATATGGAGAACAGCTTCCACAAAGTCATGGAGATGGGGGATGAAATATGAATTGTGAAGAACAGCAAGTCAGACAGCATAACAAGCACAGGGAGTGTGTAAGGGGGCAATGTCTCATGAGCCTAGAAAGATCCTTTGGGGCCAGATGGGGAAGGGTTTGAAGTATCAGATGAGTTCGCATTTGCTCCTACAAGCAGTAAGAACCAATGGAGCCTCCCTAACTGGAGCAACATGGTCATACCCTGTGCTTTAGGGAAATCCCTTGGGCAGCTGAGTGAAGGATGAAGTGTGGAGGGGAGAGTCTGAAGGTGGCTAGACAAGTAACTAATAATTAGGAGCATTTGCAATAGTACAGGAGAGAGATGATGAGAGCCTGTGTAAGGCTTCTTAGCTGGGCTAGTGGAAACCATCAAAGGATGCAAAAGAATTGGGGGAGGCAGAATCAACGACATATATTGATTTTACACTCGATGTGGGCCCATGAAGTGACAGGAATTAAGTATGATGATTGAATGGATCCATGTATTTGGTAGATTTAGACACTGGCTGAGCGGAAGTGGCTGTGAAGGGCAATGAATACATGAGGATCACTCTGAGTTGCTTAATCCAGGGATGCAGAGTTGTAGTCTAGGTGTCAGTGGTACTTAGGCTGTTCCCATAAGAAATCACCTTTCCAAGTCTCCCTTTTTGTCCTAATGCTCTCAATCCTTCCTTTGTCCATCTTCCAGGGTACATGGAAGTGAAATCTGAATTTGTGAGGCAGGTTGCAGTTGGGAAATGAGAGCTGGTTTCCGAATTGGGAAAATATGGGCTCCAGGCCGGTCCTGAGGCCTATGCGCTAGACAGGGGTGGGGAACCTGCAGCCTTGAGGTCACATGTGGCCCTCTAGGTCCTTGAGTGACACCCTTTAAATCCAAACTCCTTAGAACTTTAATTCAAAGGGCTGCACTTGAGAACATAGAGGACCACAAGTGGTATTGTGGCCACAGGTTCCACAGTTCTGGGTTAGAAGAACCCAGCTGAGACCTTTTATTTTTCAGCACCCCACAGAGCCCTTGAAATCTAAAACTCACAGAGAAGATGTTGACCTGTCTCAGTGGAGGGAGTTTCCATCTGGGGGCTCCAGAGATCAATGAAATCTTAAGTCTAATCCATTTGCCCATCTCTAGCCTAATTTTAGTCCAATTAAAACTGTGACCAGAGGTACCACAGCCTGTCCCCACCAGCCTGCAGCTTTTTAAAAAAAAATTTGCATTTTAATGAGAGAAAAGAGCTCTCCTCTACTTCATTCTCCAATCTTGACTCCCAAAGACTTCTGATGAAGGAGGCTCCCTACCTACCTAATGATAGAGAGTGCAGAAACTCAAGGGGGAAGGATGAGACACAAATCTGGACATAAATGATGTTGAATTCCCTCTTATTTGACTTTGCATATTTGTTTTAAGGGTTTTGTTTTTCTTTTTTCTTTTCCAGTGGGGGATGGCGAAATGGAGGAAAAAATGTTTGTTCGTTGGAAAAGAAAATTAATCTTAAAAATTGAAAATTAGTGCTAATAATACCAATACTATTCTGTAATCATGGAAGAAATTTGTCTGATTTCCTGAGGCTGTTTTTGGGATTCCTTGTTGGCCTTTCCATGTGGAAATTGTCTTTTTACTCTGATATAATACTCTGAAGTGTTCGTATTGTGCAAAGTATTTCTTTTCTGCCCAATGGAAAAGAGGGGTACCACTCTGGAAGTCTGGGAACAAGGAAGCAGGAACTCCTTTGGGGACTAAATCTCAGAATATGGGTCCTGGGGTGATGCCCTGTGCAGCAAATGGGTGTCATGTGGCCCTCTGTCAAAGGAAAGACCATGTCTTGGGTCTTAGAGGAGTCTCAGGAAAGAAACTTTATACCTCTTGGGCCTCAAGAATCCTCATCTCCTTGTCTTTTAGGCAGCCACCAGTGAAAAACTGCCCTAAGGTTCTGGGACTAGTCTTTTAGACCTCTTCTTGAAAGCTTCAGGGAGGGCACTACGTATTGCCTACTGTGGTTCCAAGCCCCATTCTGATGTCAACCTTGAGAGGGCAGGTAGGACTGGGCTACAGCTGCCTGGCTTCCATGGATGGACACCATGGCCCCTAACGAAAGAATCCCAGACCAGCTATTCCCAAAGTTCTGTATCTTGGAGAATTAAGGGCTCTTGCAGTGTTCAAAAGTCTAACCTTAAATCTAAAGGAAGTCAGAATTAGAATTTTAAGGGCATTCAGACTAGGGGGAAAAAACTTTTTGTCATTTGGAAGAGATAGTGGGGAGAGAGAGACAGAGACAAAGATAGGGAGACAGACATAGAAACAGAGAGACAAATAATGATAGCAGCTACCTCCCAGGGTTATCATATTGATCCAATGGGATGATATTTGTAAAGCGTTGAGCACAGCACCTGGAACGTGGCAGGCTCTATAAAAATGCTTCTCCCCAACTGCTTCCATTTCCCCCAGCCTGTCGTTTCCCCCTCCAGCCCATCTTATAGGTCTGTCCGCTCTTCTCTCACATGCCACCTCTTCATTCAGTCTCTCCCTCATCCTTTCCTGCCTAGACTCTGACAATCAGCTTCTAATGTCTCCCTCTGTCTCTCTCCAAACCATTCTGTATATGTATGTCTTTGAGTCTGTTGGAGATTTTCTTATTTGTTTACATGTCACATTGTCAGAATGTAAAGCTTTTGCATCCCCAGCACTTAAGGCAGTGACTAGCACAAAATAGGGCTTAATAACATTTCAATTTTTATCTCTTCTGCCCTAATGGGCATCTAGATGGCACAATGGACAGAAGGCCAGACTTAGAGTAAGGAAGATTCATCTTCACGAGTTCAAATCCAGCCACAGATACTCACAGGGTGACTCTGGACAAGTTGGTTAACTCTACTTATCTCAGTTTCTTCATCTGTGAAATGAGCTGGAGGAGGACATCACCAATAGTTTCGGTATCTTTGCCAAAAAAAACCCAACAACCAGACATGACTGAAACAAAAAATAAGAACGGCAACAAATCTCTTCTAACATATAACCTCATGGATTCCAAATGCATGTTCACATTATCTGGAGAAAGGGGAGGGGGTTGGGGGTGAGGGGAGATTCCTTCCAATGGAAGTGTTCCTAGGCCACTCACATCATCTCATCCTGGATGATTCAATTGAAGTCCTCCTGTCAATTCTTCACCAAAGGACCCACCATAATTTTGGCTATACCTACCTGGTAGTCCACATAGTACTGAATTTAAATCTTTGATGAATATGTGAGTGAATGAATGAATTACTGTATCTATGTGCTCTTACAGCTAGTGATCATTCTAAAAATGCAAAATCTCTAAATTTAAAAAAATCTGCTTAAATACTGATAGTTCCCTTCTCATGTTTAGCTTTTAATTAACATTTCTCTTCCATACGTAAAAGTGAAGAACACACTTTATTTGAAAAAAGATACATAAAATAGGAAGTAAATGAGCATTGAATATTAAGAAAATACATTCACATTAGGAAACTTAGAAATTCAAAGAGAGAGATGCATTGTCAATAGCACTTGGTCAGAGATCAGTGTAAAAAATAAAGAAACAATATGGTAATGGGACTATACTACAGATCACCTGAATAGGAGGAAGAATTAGAGGATCCCAGAACTGGATCATAAGTCTGATATAGAGATGCCTCACACTGTGTTAGTAGGTGCTTGAAACTCTCAAGATACCTACTTGAGTGCTCTTTCCCTACCAAAAGCAGAACCAATGAGCAATTAATTTCTTTCTTTTAGATAATTTCAACATGGAAAAAATTAAGGACAAGGAGAAATATTATCCTGGAATTAATTTTGATGAATGGGGAGGAAATGATTCTATGATTTCTGTCAATTGGTGCTTGACTTTGAAATGGAACCTTGTAGGAAAGTGACCACTTTATTCACTAAGTTAATGACAGGGAATAAGACCAGCCATAGTTTGACACACATACAAGGAATAATGGTTAAATGCTTATTGACTCACTGACATGTATACTAGATCTGGGAACAAACAGATTTCAGGAAACAGGTCAAGTCATGAGGAATTTTTGCAAAGTCAAAGTGGAGTGGCCATCTGCAGCAATGGAGAGACAGAAAGAGAGAGGGAGAGAGAGAGAGAGAGAGAGAGAGAGAGCTCACAACACTGAAATCCTACATCACTGAACTTGATATAAGAATATTTTCAAGCAATTAAAGAAAGAATGAGGAGTCCATTGATTAAAATTCTACAGGGAATATCAATGTCAGCAAGAAGAGAAACTCACAACAGTGAAATTCTGAAGACAGAAATAGAAAGTTTTCCAGTGAGGATGGAAAAAAGGAAGTGTTGTCTGAAGATACCAATGCATCTACACAAGGAAATCTTGGACCAACTCATAGTTTTAAAAGACATACATAAGTGATGCAATCAAGAGAGAGGATGTAAAGATGAAGACAGAACTAGGACAGCGCACTGTACAAATAATTTCAGGAATCCTGAGGCTCCAGATTGTTTGAGACTGAAGAATTCTAAGAATAAGAAATATGAGTTTGTGTGTGTGTGTATTTAGTTCTGTGAGGATAAAAACAAGATACAAAGATGGAACTACTGCTCAGGATGTAAGGGATGATGGACAGGGTGGGAGCAGGAGAATGAAGTACACAAATCTCACCTTGGATCTGTTTTCCAATTAACTGATGTGTGGTAGAAGGAAAGAATGGAAGTCATTAACAGAGAAGTTATCTCCAAGGTCAGTAGGACTGAATAAGAGAGATTACCTAGCTGTCCTCAGGAAGCCAAAATAATTGGACCTGGAAAGATCACATCCCAATATAGGGAAGGAATTTACAGATGGCTAATTATCAATGGTTATCTATCAAAATCTATGTGCAACAAGAGAGATTCCTCGCGAGTAGACAAGGGTGAAAATCCCCCCCTGTATTTTAGGAAAGAGTCTGAAAACAATGGACCTGTGAGTTTGACTTTTCATTCTGGCCCAGTCCTAGATAGAGTGTTAAAAGGATGGTTTATGGGAAAAAAAGGTTAATCATTAATAAGTTAATGTCAACATGGAAGGAAATCTCCAATGGAATACACTAAGGACCTGTCCTTGACCCTCTGCTGTTCAAATTTAGATGTCAGTCAGTACACTCAAAGGGCCTTTGTAACCAGTTCAGTCAATCAACTAATTATTTATCAAGCACTTACTATGTTCCTGACGATATGTTAAGCAATAGGAATATGATGACAGTTTAAAAATATGGTGGCTGATTTGTAGGAGGCAACATTCTTATATGTAAGTGTGTGTGTGTATGTGCAACAGATAGACTGAGTAAATGGAGAGGGATCTGAGAGGAAAAGGCACTCCAGCTAGGGATGAGAAGAGAGTCAGGAAAGACCTCTTGGCATAGGTAGCTGCTGAAATAAAAGAAACAAATAAACAATAATGATGACAACAAATCCTTTAGCCATGGGAGCACCATTCCTATGGAGAGCTCCTAGCCAAGTTCCAGCCCTGTATCTATAGGACAGAGACCATTATCACCTGTCAGCTCATTCCCCTTTAAGATAATGCTAAGTGTTAGGAAGTAATTTCTCTTATCTGCTATCAGGCTCAAATTACCCTCCTGGAAACTTGTAACCATTGCCCTTGGCTCTGCCATCTTGGGCCATTCAGAACAAGATGAATGCCCCTTAGGATCTTTTAAGTTCTTAAAGATTTCTATGAGCTCTACTTAGAGCTTTCTCTTTCCTTGACTAAATGGTCTTAGGACCTTTATACAGTTCTCATATGGCAAGGCCTCAAGGCCCTTCCCTGTTCTGGTGGATTTCCCTCTGGATGATCTCCAGCTTTTCAATGGTTTTCCTAAAATGAAGCTACCAGAAATTAAGAGAACATTCCAGCTGTGTTCAGATGTGTTTCTTCCAGGCTAGACCAGGGCAGAGTACAAATTCCCTACAGCACTATCGAACGAAGCTAGGACTCGCTGCAGTAGAGGGGATTACATTTGGTGGTTTTTCTGTATTAGCTTTTTGTCACCATACCAGATTAGCGACACACTGAGCATACAATCTACAAAAACCCCCAGATCATTTTGGGATAAATTACTGCCTAAAAAGGTCTCCCGAGGGGGCGGAGCCAAGATGGTGGCATAGAAGCAGCAAAGCACCATGGCTCCCACACAAACACGCTAAAAACCTCATAAAATGGGACACTAAACAGATTCTCAAGCTAGAAAACTCTCCAAAAGACAGAAAGCACATCTGTTGCTACAGGCAGCACAGCAGGCAGGGCTCTTCTCAGCAGTCTGGGATCCGCGGCCTGAAACCCCAGCCAGATCAAGCCCTGGGGCATCGGGCGGGGAGCCACGTCTATAGGAGAGCAGGTCGGCTGCACTGGAGGCACAGTTACCACATCTATCAGGCCAGAAGAAAAAAAAGGCTAAAAGAAAGGTCAGTGGATTTTGCTAACTGGGGAGGAGAAGAGCGGGTCCGGCCAAACTGCTCCCAGGGCAAGGAAGCAATGGGAGGCTGCTGTAGCAGCAGGAATGTCTGAGAGCTGCAGTGGCCCCCACTGGGCTGCTTCAGAGCCCTCAGCCTGCAGATAGCAGGGGGGCTGACGTGATTCATCGGGGCCAAGGGCTCTTGCGTTGAGTGGCCTGGATCTGGATCGGGGTCTTGAGTGG
>CM053599.1:5498491-5525249 GCA_028646575.1 Pseudocheirus occidentalis
GGCATAAAAGGGAACAGATTGTGGGAGGGGTCTTACAGTGGGATCAATGTTCTGGGCTGGGGGGTAGGGACAAAAAGGGGAGAAAATTTGTAACTCAAAACCTTGTGGAAATGAATGATATAACCAAGAAAATAAATTAAGATTTAAAAAAAAATCAAATGGCTCCTAATTGCTTTAAACTTAAAATCGTCTTCCTCTTCCTCTTGATTTTTTAATTTTAATGTTTCTATTTGTGAAAGCTTTATAATGTACCTACAAGTACAAGATGAATACAATAATGTATGTATACATAATTTTGTACAGTTAGTTTTATATATACATATGATTTAAAATAAGCAAACATTCTAATATTGGGGTGCATGCTCAATTTTATTTTATTGATAGGGGAACAAGATTTTAAAAAGCTTGTAAACCACTGTTCTAAATCAGAGCGATTTCATTGTTACCTGGGGAAGGAAAAATCCATAGTCCCAAGGCCCAAGTACTTCACAGGCATTATCTCTTTGGATGATAAACAAAGTAGCCCAAGAAACCAACCCATGCCTACTATCTATGTCTTCTGGTTGTTGAGTCTCAGTACGTTTTATTTTTAGCCCACTCTCAACACAGAAGATGCTGAATTACTTCCTAGGTCCTTGTCACTTGCTCCTAGGCCAGAATCAGATTAGTGATGAGTAGTTTCTGTACCTGTAGGAAGTGAAGAGGCAAAGTGGACTCACCTGGTGCTCACTGACTTGAGACATTCATGGTGGGATGAATATTCAGGGAAACACAGGGGAATATGTGTCAAGCTGCTCTTGCTAGCTCTGGAGGACTAGTAAACGCATGTAAAGATGTTCCCCCAGGGCAAAGCTGGTGCCACCACCTTTTAGGGGCTTGCTGAGGTGAGAGAGGCAGGTGAGGAAGCCCTTGAAAGACAGCTGGTCTTGCCCTAGACCACAACCCCAGTCTTCTTGTTTTCTTTATATGTTTTAGTGAGGATGAATAGGAGATTAATGCTGCTTTTTATGGGATGCCACCGGGAGAGATCTGATACCGAATAATTCTCAGTCCAAAGTCAAACATTTCTTATAGTGTAAACACAGGGGTCTTGTAATGGGGTGCTGGGACCACTGGGAGAAAAGATGGGTCTAGAAGACCTGAAAGGACCTTTTCAGCTTTCGTCCTATGACCCTAGGAGGTTCTATGCTTTATGGAGGCAGGGAGTTCATGGACAAGAAAGAAAATTTCCTCAGATGAATGGCTGCTTAGGCTTGCATGATGTCGACTGGGCTTAGAAGTCTTTTTTGGGTTTCCAAAGCGGGTTGCACTCACCCTTTGGCAATGCCATGGAGAAATGGCACAAAATCCTTAGGTCAAGGTCTAAGAAGTGAGGAGGGTAACCGTTTAAGATAAAAAACAAACAAAAAATTACTCCAGTACCTGTGATTCAAGAAACTGAAAACACAAAAGCAACCCAAAAGATAAATGCTAAGAAGTACAACCAAGGCTGAAAATGGAAATCAATAAGAAAGCCAAAAGAGAGAAAAAACCTGTGCTTTGGGGTGGAAATGGAGGGGGAGCACACATCTGTGGGAGCCATCTGAGATGGAGGGCTGAGGAAGCAAGACGGGATGCCAGATTAGGAAGGATTCTCTGGTTGAACCCTTCGATCATACCATGCTAAATAGCCTGGGAATGCTGAGACCAGAGCTGAAGGCTCTGTGATCCTCAAACACACCACTCCACATATGCTCACAATGTCACCACGAATGGTGCCCTGTGTTTGTTGAAGGCTGGCAAAATCATTGTGCCTTCCCTCTTGACATTTGTTTTGGTGTGTTGAAGGATGGGTAAAATCTAGAAACCCCAAAACAGTATGAAACACAATTGTGAGCAAAACTCCCAGAGGTTGACCATTTGGCTATATGTACTTAGGATTAAAAACTCTAAGTGCAGCAAACCTTGTTAAGTTAACTGTAAGGAACTTGGCTGGGAGATAGAAGCTTGCTACACGATCTCCGTGTCACCAGAAAATACAAGAAGACTGACAGATGGAAAGCTACAGCATGGCAGGTAATTGAGAGACTAGGGCGTCTGCTAGTCTGTGAAAGAGCACCAGGAATGGGCTGTGCCCAACAAAGACAATGCATGTAAATGACCTGTAGCCCTTGTGGGGCTTCTTGGCCAATTAAGTGAAAAAGTAAAGCCCAGAATCATCCGAAACTTCAACACTCCCTCCCTTAACCAGTCAGTTGCCAATTCTCATCAAGTCAGCTTCCATAAGCCTATCTTGGATGCATCCCCTCTTCTCTGATCCAACTTTTCCATCCTAGAAAGTCTCTCAGCAGCTCTCAGTAGTAACCTCTTGACTCTTTTCCTGCCTTCACTCTCTTTCCTCTGTAATCTATTCTTCACACTGCTGCCAAATTGATTTTTTCTGAAGCCCAAGTGTGACCACATTACTCCCTGGCTCAAACAGCTGTACTGGCTCCCTATTACTTTTAGGATGAAATGCATTCTCCTCTGTCTGGTACTGGAAAGCACTTCAGAGTCTAGCTCCAACCCACCTTCTCAAGTTATTGCTCTTATACCCTTCCCACATGACACAGTTTAGCTAAACAAGCCTTTTTCCTGCACTCTTGGTCCTATCGTTCCATTTTCCATCTCCCACTGCGGCACTGGCTGTCTTCCAGGCTGGAATGCATTCCTTCCTCACCTCCATCTCTTAGAATTTTTGTTTGCTTCAAATTTCAGCTCACGTATCCTCTTCACTATGAGGTTTTTTCCAAGTCCTTCCATCTACTGCTCCTTTTTTCTCTGTGAAATGTCTTCATACTCAATGCATAGAGTTTGTTGATACTAGTTACATGCCCATGTTGTTTACTCTGTGATATCAGGGATGATCCAAGTTTTGTCTCCAGCAGTGGGCCCAGTGCCCAATACACAATTAGTGCTTAAGACAAGCTTATTGAGGTAATAGCTTGACCACTGATCTCCCTGGCTCCAAGCCAAGCCAAGCCAGTCAGTCTTTCTTAAGCCCTTTCTTTGTACCAGGTACTGTTTGAGCCCTGGGTGGACACAAAAGGCCATGATCTTCCTCCCACCCTCTAGTCCCTCATCTATGAGGGGCATACCTCCACCTGGATGTCTTGCCAGTGGCGTGTCCTTGCTGGTCTCCTTTGAGAGAGGTAAAAGGCAAAAGGAGACTAACCTGCTCAGTGCCATAACTTCAAGGAGCTGTCAGTGCTGACCTGCTGCTCTGGGGAAGAGAATTGCTTCATTGGGAGTTCCTTACACAAATAAAATCACAGACAGTCAAAGCAAAATAAAAACAATGCTCTCTCCTGATTGAGAGACAGTATTCTTTTAAATAAATTATTAGTGTCAATTCATTGAACTTTTAAAAATGTCATGGTGGTAATATAAGTAATTCCCAGAAGTTTACTGGGCAGTTGTCCTAGAGAAGTTATCTTTAGAAAAGAAATTGGCTAGACCTGAGGGGGAAAGTAGGTTAGGGGCAGGTTGTGAGGTACAGTCACCCTGACTGGCATAATCTCAACATCCTCTCCCCTCAAAAGCTTCCATTGGCCAATTAAGGATGAGGTCCTGCATTCCCCCACCCCAATTCTGGCCCTTCTTTCAGCCTGGACTTTGACCAGAAGGGAGCCTGCCCCCCTCAGCTTTGGAACTGATGGAGACAACGGGCAGCAAACCATTTGTGGAGCAGAGGCCCTCCTAGCTCAACCCACAAAAACAGGAAATGGTGATTTTTACCCAAGTACCATTCAGCTCTGGTTGAATTAGCCAAGACGCGCAGCTGTCTGTTGATAATCGATCACATAAAAAACCTACATTTCAACATCACTTCAGAGCCTTTCTCCCTAATTGCTTCCCCAAGTCGGTTCTTCACTGATATAGCCCCTGCTGATTTACGGCATTGTTATTGTCACTGGGCTGGACTGGGTATGTTGAAAACTATGTGTGCAATTTGAAGGCTCCTCATGTGACTGTCTGCTAAGGCTACAAATGTATGAGTCAGAGATTTGAGTTAGATAGGGCTTTTGGGGTCATCTCAGACCACCCCCCTCATTTTACAGAGGGGGAAACTGAGGCCCTAACAGGGAGTGATTTTCCCAACGTCCCAGAAGTGTCCTCCCTCTGCATCTAGCATTGTTTCCAATGAACCAGGTCATTCGTTCTTTAAGGGATTATTCCTTCATGCCTTTATTTGGGGGAGGGGGAGGGGAGGTGAAAAGATGTCTTTCCAGTATGGGTCAAGTTTGGAGACTGGGGATTCCTACCTCACTTCCCATCATGCCAGCTGCCACTGTCAGAAGTCTGCCAACCACTATTGTTATGGTGATGGCTTAGAGTGATGAGGAGAGGTTGGAATCAGAAGGACAACTTCCCACAGACATGTTAGCCAGCTTACAGAACTAGGACGAATGAGGGCATTCGGTGCCATTAAAGAGTTTAAATCACCACACTTTGGGACTAACAAACAAAAGCGAGATCTTTGCAAAGCAAGGATGGTAACAGTGCTTTCATAAGAGACTTCAGTTAGGACATTTGGAAGATAAACACACACACACACACACACACACACACACACACACGTCAAATCAAAACAAAAACCATCACCAGCTGCTCTTCCAGAATGGTTGTAAGATTTTGAAATATAGAAGAAGCTGTTTCTGGATCCTCCTTTCCTTCCTTTGTGTCCCAAAACTCACAAATTCCACTGAGACCCAGGAAGGAATGCTGAACATGGGAGTGAATATTTCTACACATGTGTATCTTTTTGAAAAAAAAATCCCTCCCAGACACAGCTCAGCTGCTACTGTGCTCATGGCTTCTCCTCAAACTCTTTCATGCCCTTCCAAAGTCTGATTAGGTCAAAATATCTACACTTAGGGTGTGAAAATGCCATGAGAGCTTGAAAGGCAGAAGTCTCCATTTGGGAAGCTCAACATCCCTCTGAATCCTTCTCATACAGATTCCTTTCTGGTCCCGCCTCAGAGCTTGGTAATTTGCCAGTTTCTCTAAACAAGTGTAGGTTTCTGAATAGTTCTCAGCCGGAGCAACAGTTTTGGAGTCATCAAGAGCCCCAGAGTAGCACGAGAAGCCTAACCTTTATACCTTCACATCAAACACCATCCATCATCTTCCTTCCTCATCCCCTTCTCTCTACAGTAATCACTCTGAATCAGGCTGCTAGCATCTCACACTTGGAATATTACAATAGTATGAAGGTTGGTCTCCATGCCCCAAATTTCTACCCCCTTCATCCCATCCTCAACTCAGTTGCCAAAGCAATCTTTTTAAAGCACTTTTCTGATCATGTCCCTTCCCTGCTCATTAAATCCTAGTGGTTCCCTATTACCTTGAGGATTGAACATAAAATTCTGTTTGGCTTTTAAAACCCTTTTTAACCAATCTTCCAGTTGACTTCCTTCACCACACATACAATGCAATCTGTCAGTTCTAGCCTCCTCACTCTGTTGCTTTTTATGGGCTGTTGCCCTTGCCTGGACTTCTCTTCCTCCTCATCTTTGCCTCCCAATCTATCTTCCATCAAAAGAGTTTTTCCTTTCCCTCTGTTGCTAATCCCTTCCTTCTGAAATGATCTCCAGTTTATCCTGCCAATATCTTGTTTGTTACCTACTCAGTAGTCTGTAAATACTAGCTTGTCTATCTGTAAATCAGAATAATAAGAGTACCTTCCCGGGACCTGAGGGAGGCTCAAATGAAACAATGCAAGGAAAACATTTTTGCAAAACTCCAGGCTCTAGAGAGACATGAGCTATGCTTAGTATTATTACTATATAGTCACAAGTATTATAAATCTTTTATTATTTTGTTTATTAACTAAATTATAAATAATATAAATACATTGTCTACAAATATATAATTATAAATATTACTATATAAACAAATCCTTCTTTAATTCCCCCAAGTGTACAGGTTTGGCAGTACGGCGGGAGCTTGTAGGGTGACCAAATATGAGTTTTCCTCGGAGTGGAAAAATGGGAAGAGAGACCAAACCCTCCAAATGACCTTCAGATACATCCAATCAGCAGTACAGCCAACATTTGAATAGCCCAGTTGTTGTTGTGGGAAGGAAAGAGGAATGAGGCAAAGGAAAAACCCAGAAAAAGCAGAATGCACACATGAGAGGGGCTGGGTGGCTACATACTGGAAAAGCCCCAGTCCATTTCTGATGTGCAGTAATACAATAAACCAAAAGAAATGCTCCTGTTTTGGTAAACAGGAAAGAAAGCATCATTTACTGCTTCCACAAGTAGTGAGTCACCTAGGTCTTTGGGTCATCACCTAGGTCTTTGAGCGACTCTGTGGGAAATGATGGAGACTGGATTCTTGTTTCAGTGGGGGACAGCGTGGGTGATTTCTGGCCCTTTCCAATAGAATACTCCATGATTTTGTGACTCCTTATAACTATGCAGTGATAGTAGGCATAGAAAGGGGCATGTCAAGAACATGGGAATGAGATGTTCTACTCCCTGCATTGCTGGTTGGACCACACATATAGATCTGAAGTCACTTCTCACTGCCACTTCATTTCCCACCTGGGCACACTACTTTGGGCTGAACTCTTATCATCCCCACAGAACCTCATCATCAGGAAACTGTCATTTTCCTGTGAAATTGCATTAACCTTTGTACTCAAAACCCATCAGAGCCTCTGGCTTTCTGATTGGAGGACAGCTTCCATTTAAAGAGGGCTCCCCAGCCAGTTAGCTCTTTAGTTCCTGCCCTACTGTATTCCTTTCATTCCATAATGCCACTTTCCTTTCCCCTCCCCAGCCCTGGCTCTTCAGCTTTTGACTTGCACAGCCACCACATGCCAGAAGAAGGACTTGAAGCCTCTTCTTGATTCTGAGTTTAATGCTATATCCACTATGCCTCCTCCTCCTCATTATCATGTAATTAGCAAACCAATGGAGAAGATCCCTCCTAAAGAGGAGGTTCTCAAGAGGAGCCAAGTAAGTGAGTGGGCTCTACCTCCAGACTTCAGAGAGGCTAGGATAAGAGGCCAGAGAAGGTGTTTATAGGTATCCTCCAAATTTACTAAGTTGGAGCATGTAATATGGGACCAAAAATTCTGGAGGAGAGGCCATTACTATGGAAATCACAGGAAGGACTCTCATAATGGGTTCACAGAACTTGGTTTCTTTTACTGTTGGCTTATGACAGCCATGTCTCCTGGACAGGCCTCCAGATGCAAACTCGCAATTTAGTCACTCTTAAAGAGGCCTCTATGTTCTACTGAGGCTTAGTTTGTCTTGAATTGTCAGCTAGTTTCCCTGTTTGAGAACATCTTGAACTTGGTTGTTGAGTCTTTGGAGAATCCCAAGTACCACTTGACACAATTTATAGGCTTTCACTCTGAAAAATTGGGGCAGGCTCTTTTGTAGACTACAAGGGAAAGAAGCTACACTTTTAGCTGGAGAGCAGTGAAATGGGTTCAGCTCTCCCATATTGTTACTGAAGGAACAGGGGGTGGATGAAGCCTTCTGAATGCTTGCATGCTTTAAATACCTTGTGTCCCATTTGGGGAAGACTGGCAGGACCCTGGACCAGGCCCTCATTTCTCTTTCATTTTTAAGTACCTAGATATTTCAGAGGAAATAATGCACATATTTCTAATGTGTTTTCCACTTGAGTCATACTCAGCAAACCTATGGAATTTGGGGGGCATAGATGGTCATCTCCCATCCCTCTAGGAAGTTGCTTTTTTTAAGGTAATGTTATAAGCTCAGCTGTAGCATATGTCCACCATTTGGACCCACTCATATGGCTGTCTCTATGTAGAGATTGAGGTGCTGAAATTCACTGTTATTTGAAAATTAGTCTTGAATTGTGTAAAAAGGGTAACTGAGTTGGAAACAGGGATAAGATGAGACTGGTAGTCAGTGCCTATCCTGATTATGGAATTCTAAGACACAGAACTCTTCACATGGATTGAATATCAATTTAGAAACTTTGGGTTTAAAACAATGTCCTGGATCAGCGGTTCTTAACCTGTGGGTCTCGACCTTTTTGGGGTCAAATGACCCTTTCACAGGGGTCACAGGGGTTGCCTAAGACCATAGGAGAACACATATTTCTGATGGTCTTAGGAAGCTTCTCTATGGTCTCCAGGCAGGTCCACCCACATGCACCCCCCCCCAATATGACTATTAAAGGGCTGCAGGATGAGGAAGGTTGAGAACCACTGTCCTAGGTCATAGTTCTACAGCTCAGTGGGATCAGAGTTCATATCATCCAAGACTCTTATTGTAGAGATGAAGAAGCTGAGGCCTATGTAGGTTAAGTGACTTATGCAAGCTCATACAGGCAGCTAATAGCAGGGGTAGGATTTGGACTCAGGATTCGAATCCTCAACTCCAAAGCCAATAGTCTTTCCCTTATTGTATGCATGATATTGTTATTTGGTTCTAGATATAGAATAGAAAGGCACCTCAAAAGGGATCTAATCCAGCCCCCTCACTTTCTAGATCAGGAAACTGAGGCATGAAGAGGGGAAATGGTATACAAAGTCACAAGCTCATAGAGAGCAGAGAGGTCTTGGTTTGTTCTAGTGATATTTGGTTAAACATGTTCCTTTTCTGTCTTTAACTACTGGATGATATTGAAATCTTCTTGTTGCTCAGTCCCATGTGATTTGCTCTCATGTTCTCCCAGTGTGAAATCACTAAGTACAGGCTGTGTCCTTCCCAGTTACTAGAGAATCCATAACCATCACACCTTAGTTTCACCTCTCTCCATACAGCAGTACCACTTGTTATCTAGAGTTGTCTGGAGAACTTAGCTCTGAGCCCCTACTCACTCTATAAAAACCCAGCTTCTTTGGTAGGTATAGTATTTTAGTTAGGTACTAGTTATATTGCTTTGATATGAAAATCTGACCTATATTAAAACAGACACATATGCTATAGTTGTGCAGATAGCAACTTTATTCTTAGCATAGAATTAGTAAATACATCAGCACTTAAGATGTATAATAAAATACAAATATCTACTGAATGTCTGAGAATTCACTGCCGTCCTAAATCTCCAAACTTCTCTACCCACCAGTTTAGGATTCCTTGAGATCCAGGCAATATACACTTCAAAATCTCCAGTGAATTGCAAAAGAATGCATGACATTGGTCTCACACTGTCCTTTGGACTGACCATTGGGTACAGACCCAGAGACTCTGAAATCATGGTCTCAGCTCAGGGGATACAAAATCTGCTATAAACTGTAATTCACGAAGACCATTGCTGTTTGATCATTGGCAGAAACCATTAACCTAACCCATCGTGATTGTACCTAACCCATCGCAGAGCATGATGACTGAAGATATGAGCCAGCCACAGCAGCAAGTCCTGCTGCCATCATGCCTACCTTGCCCTTCATCTCCATTCTGCTGCTGCTGAATCATGTTGATCCCTCTCTTGCTCCCCAAATCCAAATACCCCATGCTCATCCTCATGTGGATGGTGTGGGAGAGATTCAGATAAATAGCCATGAAGGAAAGGCCATGATAAAACATTATAAGTGTACATTTGACATTCTCACAGTCTGACCAGCCCATTGGAGTTGTGGTCTCTGCAGCAGATCATTAGGGAGATCATCAGGGGAAGCTAGGTGGTACAATGGATAGATCACTGACCCAAAATCAAAAAGACTTGAGGTTACAACCAGTCTGGGACACTTGCCAGCTGGGTGACCTCAGGCAAGGCACTTATCCTCAGTTTCCTCACCTGTAAAAATTGAGATAATAATAGATCTACCTCCCAAGGTTGTGAGGATAACATGAAATAATATTTGTAAAGCAATTTGCCAACCTAAGATTGTGAAGAGAGTTTGGCACAGTGCACAACATGTGGAAGATAAAATATTATTGCCATTCCAATTTAAATAAAGCTCTCCACATCAGATATGGTCTGATATTCCTAATTAATAATAGATGTGTAACCCTAGTCCCAAAGCCCATTCATGCAGAACTCTCTCCTCATTGGTGGAGATCAATGCTCATCTTCCCTCTCAAAACTGAAAGCCAGAAGTACATGATGTGATTGCAAGGAAAAAATGACTGGAAACTTGAAGAAAGAAGTATAGAGACCAAGGAGAGCTCTCTTATGTTTCACTAACTTTGCCTGTTCCTCGCATAAGCCCAGGGCATTGATCTCCACAGTGAGAAGAAAGGCCATTACCAATAGGCTTTGGGACTGAGTCTATAGATGTCAGTGGTCTAATGACCTGCCATGCTTTGGGTATCATGAGGTATTTCATCCACGTACTCTATTGCTCCCTTCTTAACACACACACACACACACACACACACACACACACACAGAGATGGAGACAGAGACAGAGACACACAGACAGAGAGACAGACACAGACACACACACACAGAGAGAGAGAGAGAGAGAGAGAGAGAGAGAGAGAGAGAGAATCCAGTTTATTTAACTTCTGTTCCTCTACCAAAGACATATTTCTCACATTTTTTCTCTAGTCCACATTTCCCCTCCCAGTTCCACTCTCCCAGTCAATCTCTTCTTCCTTCATTTGGTCTCCTTCCTTCTTGTTTTCCTTTAAGTTAAATTTAATGTAGAAAAATAAAAGGGAAATCAATCATTCTTGATCTACTTGACATTGCATGAAAGAATATGGAGGAATTCAGAATCAATCACTAAGCATTTAGACATTGCCTGCTATAATGGGCTAGACCCTGTGCTGGTTGTTGAGGACCCCAAAACAACAATGGTGTATCCTCTGTTCTCCATGAGAAGATATCCTACTGGTGTTGGAGGGGAGATACCCAGATGAGAAAATATATACCATATACAAAGTAATTCGTAGCCCAGAGCACTCTGGGTCACTAGTGTGGAAAGACTTGGAAAAGCTTTGTATAGGAAGGGGCATCATAGTGTGGCTTTGGATTTTAATGGGTATTTAGCTTTGTCTCTCTCATGCCTGGACTCTCTCTGAAAGTCATGTCATCTTCCTTGCCTGCTACATGGTACCTTTATCCTTGCATCCTTTATAGCTCCCTTTTATGTATTATCTTCCTTATTCAAATGAAAGTTCCTTTAAGGTGGAATTTTTTTTTCTTTTTGGAGGGGGAAGGCAGGGCAATTGGGGTTAAATGACTTGCCCAAGGTCACACAGCTAGTAAGTGTCTGAGGTCGGATTTGAACTTAGGTCCTCCTGACTCCAAGGCTGGTGCTCTATTCATTGTGCCACCCAGCCAACCAAAGGTAGAAATTTTCCTGGCTTATTTTGATGTTTAGCATTTAGCAGAGAATCTGTCACATAACATTGATTATAATTCTAGAGAAATGAAGCAGATAGGTTACACAGTGGATAATGTACAGGCTTAAAATCAGGAAGATTCATCTTCTTGAGTTGAAATATTGCCTCAGAAATTGCTTTGTGGCCCTGGTCAAGTCCCTGTTTGCCTCAGTTTCCTGATCTATAAAATGAGCTGAAGAAGGAAATGGCAAACTGCTACAGCATCTTTGCCAAGAAGACCTCAAATAAGGCCTCAAAGAGTTGTAGCCAAATGAAATGAGTGAAAAACAAAGAGAAATGGAAGATTTTTATCATCAAAGTAGTTGTTGGTGATGTTGTTACCAAGTCTGAATGACCTAGACTAACAGAGAACTGGCCTTGTAACCAAGAAAGCCTGATCCCAAGTCCTGCCCAGGATTCATTCTGATTGAGGGATGCTGGGCAAGCCTCTTTCTTTCCTTGTACCCCAGGTCCTTCTCTAAGACAATATATTCTAGAAAAGGCACTGACATGCATGGGGAGGGGGAATTTCCCTTTCTGCAAGTCCAAGGTCTATTCTTTATTTCTATGCTATTGTCATTACTGTCAATGTCCAGCCTTCAGTGTTTGGGTAATATTATATACTAAGATTGTGAAACAGAAGAAGGTCTCCAAATCACCATGCCAGATGCCAGAGAAACAAAGCCCAAAGTTAGAATACCTATCTTTAAGAAGCTGACATTCTAGGTGTCCTGGGGGGGTGGGGTGGGGGAGCCAAGATGCCAGAGTAGAAGCACAAACTTGATGTGAACTCTTGCTCCAATCACTTCTAATACATGTAAAAAATGACTATAAACAAACTTTAGAGCTACAGAACCCACAAAGTGATAGAGAGAAGCAAATCTCCCACTGAAGACAGCCTGGCAGGCCAACAGGAAGGGTATATCACACTGAGCTGGGAGCCAAGCACAGTCCCACCTGAGCTATGTGGTTCCAGCCCCAGGATGGCCCTAATCTATCTTGGCCAAAGCAGACTTCATCAGAGTGAATCACTGACAGCTGTGGTACTTTCCAGTCTTCTCAACCCATAAACACCAAAGACAAAGGAAAAGGTCAGTATGGAACTCTGTTGGAATGGGAGGGAGGGGAAATGGAAGAGTGCAGTCTGGCCCCTGCCCCCAGGGCAAGAAGCAGTGTTGGCACAGCAGCTGGGTAGCTGCCTTGGTGTGGCTGCCTCAGGAGCTCTTGGCCTGCAGATATAAGGTTCCAAGTGACCATTCCGAGTATAATCACTCTTGCTTTAACCTGCTTGGATCTGCATCATGGTCTTGGGTGGTGGTCCTGGGGTTTGCGGCCAATGAGCCAGAGCTTGTGGGGGCTGTAGGCAGCCCCCTGATAGCTCCAGCAGGTGACAAAACCCCAGTTATTTGGGACAATGCTCTCTCCATTCTGGAAGCAGAGTTCTACTATAGCAAAGAGTTCAATTGTCAAGTAATTGACTGGCAATATTAACAAGCAGAGGAAGTACAAACAGACCATAGAATCCTATTATGGGGACAAAAAGGATCAATGCATGGATTAGGAGGAAGACGGTGAAGTCAGAACTCATGCATCAAAAGCCTCCAAGAAAAATATGAACTGCCTATAGGTCATGGAGAAGCTCAAAAAGCATTTCGGAAATCAAGTAAGAGACATGGACAAAAATCTGGGAAGCAAAATGAGAATAACGCACATAAATCAGGAAAAGTGAGTCAACAGCCTGTTAAAGGAGACCCAAAAATACACTGAAGAAAATAACACCTTAAAAATAGACTGAGGTGGCAAAAGAGACCCCAAAAGCTAGTAAGGCAAAGAATGCCTTAAAAAGCCGAATTTACAAGATGGAAAAGGAATTTCAAAAACTCACTGAAGAGAATAACGCCTTCAAAATTAGACTGGAGCAATTGGAAGCTAATGACTTTATGAGAAATCAAGATACTATAGAACAGATCTAAACACATGAAAAAATAGAAGGCAATGTGAAATATTTCACTGGAAAAATCACTGACCTGGAAAATAGATTGAGGAGAGATAATTCTAAAATTATTGGACTACCTGAAAGCCATGATCAAAAAAGAGCCTAGACACCATCTTTCAAGAAATTATCAAACAAAATTGCCCTGATATTCTAGAACCAGAGGGCAAAATAGAAATGGAAGGAATTCACCAATCCCCTCTTGAAAAAGATCTCCAAAAGAAAATTCCTATCAATATTGTAGACAAATTCCAGAGTTCCCAGGTCAAGGAGAAAATACTTCAAGCAGTTGGGAAGAAACAATTTGAGTATTGTGGAAACACAATCAGGATAACACAAGACCTAGCAGCTTCTACACTGAGGGATCAAAGGGCTTAGAATATGATATTCTGGAGGTCAAAAGAGCTAGGACTAAAGCCAAGAATCATCTAACCAGAAAAACTGAGGGTAATGCTATAGGAGAAAATATGGTCACTAAATGAAATAGAGGATTTTCAAGCATTCTTGATGGAAAAAACAGAGCTGAACAGAAAATTTGACTTTCAAATACAAGAAGCAAGAGAAGCATGAGAAGGTAAATAGGGAAAAGAAATAATAAGGAACTTATTAAAGTTGAACTATTTACATTCCTACATGGAAAAATGGTAATTGTTACTCATGAGACTTTTCTCAGTATGAGAATAGTTGAAGGGAATATATATGTGTATATACGTATATATACACATATGTATATATAGGAGGGTGTATGCATAAGCATACGTTCATGTATACATAGAGGCACAAGATGAGTTGAATATGAAGGAATGGTATCTAAAAAATAAAATTAAGAGGTGAGAGAGGAATTTACTGGGAGAAGGAGAAAGGGAGAGATAAAGTAGGGTAAATTATCTCATATAAAAGAGGTGAGAGAAAACTGTTACAATGGGGAGAAAGATCAGGAAGGTGAAAGGGAATGGGACCACCTTATTCTCATTGAATTTGGCTTAAGGAGGGAATAACATACACACTCCATTGGGTGTCTTCCCCTACAGGAACATAGTGGGGTAAGGGATAAGAGAGAGGATGATAGAAGGGAGGGCAGATTGGGGGAGAAAATAGTTAGAAGCAAACATTTCTGAAAAGGTACAGGGTCAAAAGAGAAAATAGAATAAGTGGGGGGTGGGATAGGATGGAGGAAAATACAGTTAGTCTTTCACAATATAACTACTATGGAAATGATTTGGGAAACCACACATATACAACCTATATTGAATTGCTTATCTTCCCAGTGGGGGCAGGTGAGGAAGGAAGAAGGAGAAAAATCTGGAATTCAAAGTTTTAAAAACAAATGCTTAAATTTTTGTTTGTTTTTTACATGCAACTGGGAATTAAGATATACAGGCACTGGGGTGTAGAAATCCATCTTGCCCTACTAGAAAGTTAGGGGGTTATGGGGGAGGATATAAGAGAGAACAGATTGGGGGAAGGGGTATTCAGTAAGTTTGCTATTTTGGGGTGTGGGATAGGGGAAAGGTGGGGAGAAAAAACTGTAACACAAAATCTTGTGGAAGTGGATGTTAAAACTAAAAAAATAGATGAATGAATGAATAAATGAATGAATGAATGAATGAATGAATGAATGAATGAAAAAAAGAGGCTGACATTCTATCCAGGACATTAGGAATTTTGTGGGCTGATGGCTTTAATTCAGTAAAGAGGTCCTTTTATTAGGGATTGAGAACATTGCAAAAAATCAAGATCTCAGGCTTCTGTAGTAAACTTCTTAACAAACTTTCCTTAAGCTCCTGCCATGGGCAGGACATTGAACCATGATGCCCATTGACCTGTAACAATAAGGTTAACGACCACTTTTGTAGCTATTGTTCAAGGAAGGACATTTAGGTCTTGGAAATCGTGTCAAGGAGTTTAAGTGGCTGGCCTAAGACTATTCTTCTGGTGGGATTTGAATTTAGGCCTTCTGGCTTTAAGACCAATACTATCACCTTATGAATTAGTTAGGGAGAAAGAAAAAAAATCTTCAATATCTCTCTTTTTTTTTACTTTAACACAGACATCAGGGAAGGCAGAATAATAGAAGGAACTGACTATTAATATCCACAAATAGAGAGTTTGGGGAAAAAAAAAGCCCAACAGCCCAACAACCAGATGAGGTTGGAAGGCTGCTGCTTTGGATCCCCTGGAAAGGTCAAGTCCAGCCCACAGCAGGTTGTATTAATCTTCACCAATTAGGCCATCTTTGTTGGAGGCTGGAAGCCACCCAGAGCAGGGACATTCGTGTGGGGATGAATTGGAGACAAATGTGAGAACGGAAAGTGGCTGGGGACATTGAATTGGGACAGACAAATACAAGTCCCAAAGCCTGCCTGAGTAATTCCTTGGTGAGAGGTGGAGGGAGCATTTCATGGAATCTAAGCCTCTGAGTGGCCAGAGGAATGCCAATAGAACAGTCTCCCAAGGTTATTCGCTGGGGACATAGGGGAAGGATGGGAAATGGCCAGCCTGGGATCAGGCCACTTTGTCACATTTGCACCCTGGCATCCCCTCCTCACCCGGATCAGAGGGAGACACAATAGTTTCTCACTTACCGGCATTTATCACATCTCCTAGCAGCTGAGTCCCTGAGTCACCACAGCCTCCTCCCAGGCTCCAACTTGCATGTGCTATGCTGAGAGCCTTGCCAATGGAGGGGTGAAGACGAGCTGCAGAAGACTGCCATCTCACTATGGAAAAGTGACTCTTCTCTGAAGAATTCTGCTCCTGTGGCCAAACCAAGAGGGCCATTAATTTAAGCCATAAAATAGATGGCCAGGGAACAGAAGGAGATGCTTTGCACCCCTCAGAAGCCTGTGGCAGCCACAAACAAAAACACAGGTTGTTGGTGGTGACCAGCTCTGTTTGTCAGGGCCTAACAAAGCCTCCCAATCAAAACCTTGTGAGAGTGATGGCTGTGTCCTAGGAATCCTCCACTTCTCTCCAAGGCCCAGTTAAACACAGCACTTTGTTTGAGTATCCAGCTGCCTCCTGAGATGACCTCTGAGATGCCATTTGAAGAATGCCTTAGGAGACTTTATGGGAGTATGGCTCTGCTCTCTGGCTTGTCACTGACAAGGGCTGGTAACTTTTGAGAGGATGAAAAAAGAAGTCACACTTTGCATCTCTTATTTGCACAAAGGTTATTCCCCAGTAGCTAAGATGCTGAGAGAGTTTGTGTTTACCCTTGGGGAGACCTGAGATCCATCCATGATGTCCCTCCCACCAATGGTGAAGAAAACTTGACCTATTCATAAATTATCATCCTGGGATGTTCTCATGTCTCTTCCTATAAAACTTTGTGTCGGAGAACTTCTAGAGCTTTTAAATATTTCATGGGCACCAGGTCATGGCTAGGTAAGAAATCAATAAAGCCTAAGGGACTATAAATATATGACCAACCTCCCAAGGTTCACTCCCCTGGTCTTATTAGGATTGACAATGGAGTCAGTGTTAGAGGCTCAATGGCATCCTGTGTGTCATTAGGAGAAAGGGGGAGGGAAAAGAGAAATACCGTGATGGATTTTGACACACACACACACACACACACACACACACAATCTTGAAAGAACTCTTTCAAATGCTAAAGTCCTACAAATTGTTGATAAAGTAAACTCTACAAGATAAAGTATCCAGATTAAGTTTTCTTAGAGCTTCAAGTTTGTCACTAGGAAAGACAACATAGGTTGTCACCTAAGTTGGTGTCAGAGTGAGTGAGTTCTCATTCCAGTTCTGATACTACCTTCCCTTGAATCTCACAAAGATCACAGACTTTTGCACTAGAACACATCTTAGGAAATGTCGAAGTCCGTGTCATAGACTCCTTGGGTAGTCTGATGATGAAGTCTGCGAGGCCTTCTCACAATCGTCTTTTTAAATCCATAAAGAAAGGACACGGAATTACAAAGGTAGGCAATTCTATTGAAATACAATGTGTTTTTGCCACCCAAGTGCATGCACACCCTGAAAGCACTGTCCACTCCATGCAGGCCCCAGGTTCAGAACCTCTCCCCCCTCTAGGACAACACTCACCTTAAAACAATGCTTTATTGATTCTTTTTTGTCTTCATTTAAGTCATTGTGTAACTGTCTTCTTCTGACAAGGGAAAAAAAAGTCAGAACCATCCGACCCAGTGGGGACATTGGACAACATATGTGATATTCTGAAACAGCAGGGAGCCCTTCTCTGCCCTGAGCGATCTCCGTCCTCAGTGATGGCCAGGGATTTTCCCACTTGCTCACTTCTTCCTTTTATTCAGCGTTTCATTTAAGTTGTTGTAATCATTGGGCATGACTTTTGTTCTTTGTCCTGTCTCCCTGGCATTATTTCATTTCCTATATCTTTTTCCCACTTTACTCTGAAATCGTTCAATTAATTCAACCAAAAATTCAATGAATTTACCTTTATTATATTTTAAGTGCTAAGAATGCAGAATTCTGAAGAATAAAAAAAGAACAAAACAATGTCTGCTCTGAAGAGGCTTAAATGACATTCAAATAATATTGTGTTTTGCTTTTTTACCAATCCACAGGAATTTGCTTTGTTTCCAAATCTTTGACACCATAAAGTGCCAGGATGAATATTTTGGTGGATTTTTGGACCTTTTTTCTCTGTCCTTAACTTGTTGGAAGCATATGACCAGTAATGGGCTTGCTGAGAGAAGGAATATGAGACAGTTTAGTTATTTACTGCTTATTTCAACCATGAGTCAGTCAAAAAATATTCAAGTTCCTACTATGTGCCAGGCACTGTGATTAGTTCAGATGATATAAAAAAGGGCCAAAGACAGTATTAATACTACTAGTAATAACTAATTATCAATAGTATTGCTGTGGGAGCACATTTTCATACAGTCATTTATAACTTGAAATTCTCCTTTCGAAAACTTGTCAAAGGGTTTCTTCAATTACTTAGCTGTTAGTGAATGGCTTTTTTCCAAATTTCCCTGATGAGAGAACTGACACTGAGAAAGTTGAAGGACCAATATCACAAAGTCAGAGACCCCAGCTTAGGTCTTGGAAACCCCAGCCTTGAGTTACTGGAAAAACGTTCATGCTAGTTCACTTACTCTAATGAGTAAGTAATGAAGGGGATTTGCCATCTCACCAATCTGAATGCTCCCTGTGTCTTTCATATCTGTACCCCACTGCTTCAAGGCTCTCCTATAAATCCATCCCAGTTGGAACACCCAACTTACTGAAGACATTTATTCCTTGCGTTCTCTTAATATCATGTGGATACCACTGTCCACAGAGGATCGTCTCTGCTTTCGTTTCATTTCTTTGTCCGTTATATATTTGTTTGATGGCCTTTTCATCATTTCTTCAGGATAATTATTTATTATTCATTTACAATAGTCTGCAGCCTATGCCTCTCCATTGCCTTTGTGGAGACCCTCAATTCCCATTCTTTGAAAAGTAATAGTATACAAATTATGTCACAGCCATGAAGCAGCATTGGAATAATATCAGAGAAAAGAGGGTAGGCCATCATTTCAGGGAGAATGTGGTGTTCATGAAAAAGCCATTGGCATTTAGCCCACTACTGGAGGAATTGAGCCATATTTATATCTATAGCCATTTGGGGAACTAGATGTAAATCCCAGCATAGACATCTGTATTGACCACTGGACATACCTCAAAGATGGGATCCTCTATCTATCTATCTATGTCTGTCTGTCTATCTATCTATCTATCTATCTATCTATCCTCTATCTATCTATCTATCATCTATCTGTCTGTATATCATCTATATGTCTGTCTGCCTATCTGTCTGTCTGTCTGTATCTATTAATCTGTCTATTGAATGATCTATCTACCTATCCATCTATTGATCTCTCTATTGATATATCCATTTTATTCATCCATCCATCCATCCATCTCTACCTATCCAAACACACATATACATATGCTGTCTGACACATAGTAGACATTTGATAAGTATTTATTAACTAGTACTCTTGTTTTCTCATTTATATATATATACATATGAAAGTTATACATAAATTTTATATATATGTATATATGAAAATGTGTACATATACATGAACTTACATATACAATCACTTACATATACAATCAGTTGTACATATATAATAAATGCACGTTCATGCACATGCACACATACACACACACACACACACACACACCTATGTTGGTGATTTTAAGTTTGAAAACAGTATCATGATTTTATCCTGACCTTTTGCACCTCTAGGATGAAGATGCCCCAAAAGGTCTTATCTGGGAAATCCTGATTCCCATCTCTTCAGCTGAAATGGCAAGTTTCAATACTAAAGTCTAGGTATGGCATAGATGGAATTCCCTGCGTAGCTGTCTAAATGAATTGGTGGGGAACATTGCTGTTACTAGAGCATTCCCAGTCTCAATGACTGTGATTTGGAGCCCCTCATGAGCTCCTCCTCCTCCCCTAAGCCCACACCATGGCCCTTCTGGTCCAGCCCACTGCTGTCTGTTTGTAGCCTCCCCCCTACCCTTATTTGTTCCTCCTACTTCTTTGTCCTTGTAACAACCCCAGGCTTTCAGCTCCCATCTCTTACCAGAAAGTATTTTCCTTACAAAGAAATTCTGATGGGAATTTGATGCAGCAGAAGACTCAGTTCTGAACTCTTGGAGACATGCTCAGGGATGGGTTGCCTGGCCACATTTCCATCTTTGATGAACAATGGGTTGGGCCTTAATTGATTCCTGCAGTGGCACTGGAGCCAAGGCAAGGGCCATGGCCGAAGTCAAGCTGCAGACTGGATGGTCTGGGAGCCTCTGCACACGTGCATGTCAAGCTCAACCACTGGCCCTAAGACAGGCAGGTTCTAGAATCTGCTGGAGCTCCCAGATGAGTTAAGGCTTTCAGTTTTTCCAGGCTCCAGTTGCTCTTAATGACACAGCTAGCTGCTCCCAGATTGCCGTTCCTCCTTTAGCCTTCTATTCCAAATGAATGGAACTTCAAAATGGCCAAGTCATACAGGAGCATCTGCATTCCAAAAAAGAAGACAGGGCTAGATGGTGAATTTGGAATCAGAGGACCTTCCCTTGAATTCTGACATCACCACTAATAGGCTAGGTGGCCTTCCCTTAACTACCTTTGGTTCAGTTTCCTTATCTGTGAAATGAAGTCATTGGATAGGATGCCCTCTCCAGGCTCCTCCAGCCCCAAGTCTGATATGTTCTTATCCTGTGAATTCAGATTTATATGAAAAGGCTTTACTGGGCAGGGCCCCATACCCAATGCTCCACAGAAAAGCAACTATGTAAAGCATCTTCTGTCATAGAGCTGGCAGTCCAAGAAATGAGAGCAGTCATGGACAAGTGTCAGAATGCAAAAGAAATGCAAGAGGTGCATGGATAACAGGCTAAGAACACAACAAGCATTTACTTAGGACCTAGAACATGTTAGGAACTCTGGTAAGGCCTTTGGATACAAACAAAGGCCCCCAAAGCCCCTATTCTTGAGGAGGTCACAATGTAATGGGGGAGACGGCATGGTTCCCAATAAGCTATAAACAGGATAAATTGGAGGTAATCAACAGAATTAGGGAAAGCATGAAAAGCAAAGAGTAGGAAAAGCTGGCAGCTGGCTGGGAGGAGGGTGAAGGGTTTCTTAGGATCAAAGATCTAGAAATGAAAAGGATCTCAGGAGCCATCTAGTCTAATCACTTCATTTTACAGATGAAGAAACTGAGGTTGGTTCAGGAAGGTAGATGGACTTAGCCATAAGTGTTTGCTAGAAGCAGGCTCTAGCATTCACGTGGTAACATGGTGTAAAATTTGTCATAGACCTTCTAAGGTAGCATGTAATAAACCTGGAAAGTTTGGGGGAACTAGGTTGTTAATGATTTAAAATGTCAATATATGAGTATATATTTAATCCTAATGGGAAAAGGGAGGTGCTGGGATTTGTCAAGTAAGGAATGGATAGAGTCTTGTCTGAACTTTAGTAATAGCAGTTTGGGAGCTGACTGCAGAATGAATTGAACTGTGAGGAGGCCAATTAGAAAGCAATTAGAATAATTCATGAGATGCAGTTGGTCAAGATTTAAACTAGATTGGTGGTCATGGGTAGAGACCAATGGGATGGATTTAAGAAAAGTCATGGAAGACAAAATGCTAAGATTTGGTAACTGAATGAATTGGGGGATGGAGGCCAGAGAGGAGAGCAAAGATTCCAAGACAACTGACTCCAAGATTAGAAATCTAAGTGACTGGAGGGGGGTGGTGCCCTCTACAGAAATGAAGAGGACTCATGTACACTTTTCCATATTTTTACCATCATTGAATATTAAATGGAAGAGCCAGAGAAATTCAAAAGAAATCTAACCATAAAGATTAAAAAATAAATTGTTTTTTGTTTTTGTTTTAAAATATAGCTATCTGGCATGTTCTATATTTTTCTACCAAAATGTAAGCTACATGAGGGCAAGGAACACATCTTCTTCCAATTGGACAGAGACCAGGGGCCACAGCTGACTTACACTTTCAATCACTGATGGCCTCTCAAGTCCCTTCCAGATCAAGCTATGTGCTCTTTTTGCCTCCCTCCCTCCTCTGACCACCTCACTGGAACTAGCACAGGGTTTTGCTCAGAGTTGGCCCTTGGTACATATTTATTAAAATCCAAAGTCAGGGAAAAAATTGTATTAACAAGAGTTGTCCTGTCATTTTCTCACACATAAGGATTCCCTTGAATTAATATATATGAAACTATTTTGAGAAATGAAGTATGGTAGAAATGCAACCACTCATTAATCATAATTTAATCCATCAAGGACTTATTAAATCCTTATTATAAGCAAGGATGCTGGGTATGCAGAGAGGAAGTCTGCTTTTAAAGAGTTTGCTTTCTACTGGAATCCCTAGTTTCCTTCAAAGCTTCACTCCTACATGACATCTGCTAAAATCCCCTCCTCCGACTGCTAGAGTGAGCTCCCCCAATTACTTTATTGGATGCATTTCTTTACATATGTGATGCTTCTTCTGAAGAGAATATAAGCTCATTGATGGAAGGGAATTTTCCCTTTTCTGTCTTCACCTCCCAACAACTAGTGCAGTGCCCTTTGGTAGGTGCTTAATAAATATTTATTAAGGTTGGTTGGTTCATTGATTGATAGCTCATTACTATTATTTCAGCTTTTCTGTAGCCAGCCTGGCTACGTAAATCTCTGAACCCAATTCTTTTCTACTATAGTTTCCATTATTCTGTCCTTGAAAATATTTAGGGTGTTTCAAGCTCCTTTATACCAATCCTTTGATCAGATTGCTAAAAAAGGCAATGAAAAAATAGTGGACAATTTCCTAGAATAGATGGTCATGCTGGGTGTATGCCAACACAACATCCCTGCAATTTGACTCATTGGTTCAGGTTAGAGGTTGCTGACAAGGTCATTCCCAGGCATTTTTCAGAATAAGAATAAAATAAAATCTGGAGGAAACTTAGCACCAAGCCAGAACTTTATGGGCTAGGGGCCACATTGGTGCTACTGTAATTCTAATTTGTCTGCATGGCATAGCAAAAATGAACTCCTAATGACATATCCCTTAAGAAAGTACCAGGAAAATGGACCTGGGAAAGAGGAAAGACTCTTGTCTACTGGACTGGAATACCTGGAGTCAAGCTCTTGCTTTTTGTTGGGCAGAACAAGTCATTCCACACACGGAGACAATTATAACTCGTTAACATAACATAACAGGAGTTAACCAATTGTTGTTGTTTGTAAAACATCTTCCAGTGGAGGGTAATTGAAAGGAAGGCTGAGTGAATTACTGGGAAATTCTGTTCACATTCTCCTGGGACAGATACGCTGCAATCAAAATCACTACAGGTTGTAGCCGCAATGATGAGCTCTATCCATTGAAGAACTGGCCAAAATATCAAAGGACCAAAGGTGCCCTTTTGGTTGGCTATGCATCAATCCATCTATAATCTGTCATTTTCCTGATCATTTCTCCCTTCACTGGTGCAGATACCAATTTCATTTCTTTAGCAAAGAGTCTTCCTAATCTTTGGATCTTCAAACAAGCATTCCCCTGCTGCCATTCTGGAAATAAGCCTCTCCAAACTTGGTGAGGCTGCTCCACAGGCCATGGGTACCCAGTCTTTCACTTAATAGACCTGCAGCAAAGACTTTCCAGCTTTAAAAACCCCATGTTCTCTTACACCATGGCCTTTAGGAATCCCAATCAATTCTGTGCCAAAATAAGAACTAGGCACAGAACCTTTGGTAGAGATGCCTAAGAAATATCATCAGCTGATCAATGAGCTAGGTTATTATCTAGGTTGTATTGGATACTATGGTGGGGCACAGGAATCTAAAGAATGGCCTTTCATCTTCAAGGAGCTTGCCAATGATCTTGGATTGGAGATATAGATGGCAAACTAATCAAGTTTGCTAAAAAATCTAGGAGAAATGCCTAACACATGGATGACAGAAATAGGATCCAAATAATAAGTTAAGAATGATTAATAATAATCATAGTTTCAAGAAGATAAACTGATGGACTAATTTCTTGAAGATTAAACTTAGGATGTATAAATACAAATGCCTATACTTATGATTTAAAAACAAACAAAAAACCAAACCTGACCTGGGCAGTGAAGAGATAGAGGACCAGGGCATGAGCAGCCAGTAATTCCTATGGAATGTCCTGGGGACTATAAACAGGCTTCAAGTTCAAGAAGGGGACACAGTGTGTTGTGGCTGCCCACATAGACACCATTGGAGTTGACTCTAAAAGAACGATGACATGCTGTCCAAAGGGCATGAGGCAATAATCCCAATGTCCTCTGCCTGGCTCAGTACGCATCTGGAGTATGGCCTTCCATTCTGCATTTGACATTTTAAGATGGATAGTAATGAACTGGAGAAAATATAGAAGAGGGGGGCCAAGATGGTGAAGAGTTCTGAGCTCATGCCGTGGGTGGATCATTTGAATGAAGTAGAGATGTTTAGTCTGGAGAGAAGAGGTTTAGGGGGAACATGATGGTTTTGTTCAGGACTTTGAAGGGCTGTTACTGTGGAAGAGTATTAAGACTGGTTCTGCTTGCCCCTATAGTCCCTGTATAGAAGGAAGTTACCAAAAGGCAGATTTGAGCTTGACATGAGAAATAACCTAATCATGAGGACTTCTCTAAACTGGGATGAGCTCCCATGAGAAGTGGATTACTAGTGGTTTCTATATGAATACAGTGTTTAAGGAATATCATAGAAGAAATTCTTAGAACGGATCATTTGTGAAATCCTTTAAACCTCCAAGAATTGAGGATTCTATAATTCTATGAGCTTAAAGTCACATTGAGGAAGATGAAGAACATATGAAGTAGTTGGTACCAATTTAGTGCATACACTGTGCCAAAGTATTTGGAAGACTTAATACACCAGGACCTCAGAGGAAGTAATTGGGCATTTGAGTCTGGAATGAGATTTCATGGTGGAAGTGAAAGGTTTACCACTTGATCTAAGTCTTGAAATATGAGTAAGATTTAAAAAGGAAGAGAAAGGAAAGACTAGACTGGGATGGAGAGGGGCAACAGCTCCAACAAAGGCACATGAGTCAGAATCAGTCTGGTGCTACCTGGATAAGCTGAATTTGAGGTCATTGTGGCATACCCTCAGTCAAGTGTCCAGCAGACTATTGCACATGTACTTGGGAGTTAGTTCTACTGAGTCTCAACAGAAAGAACTTTCTACCCATTAATGTTCCCCCAGAACAGACAGTCCTGTCTTACTCTGTACTGAGCCCTTTTATAGACATTGGGGAACCATCACTCAGGGTCCGAGCTACAGGCATTTTTTTTCAGCTGAGGATAAAAAGTAATTTAGGAATGGGTGGAGCAGTGGCAGCAGACAGGAGCATCTCACCAAGGGAATTGTGAGGGAGCAAAAGTCTGACTTTTACTCCATATTGGCTGGGGAAGAACCATAAGCCCAGGTTAACTGTAACTTGCAGCTAAAGACTTCAAAGTGGTTCCTATGAACTGGCAAAGGATCATGAGACAAAGCACTTACTCCCTGTGTGTGTGTCATGGGACAACAGCCCACTGGCCCATGGCAATTACTGCTCTGGGCAGGGATGTGGTCCCTTCAAATACTGCCATTAGTTTTTCTGTGGACAGCCTTTCATAAGTAAACCAAAAGAACAGCAAACCTTACAACTCCTTACCAGAGATTTACTCTCAATCGTCATTGTCCATATAACTTTTAAACTCTCAATCCACCCGAGGTCCCCAGTTCTGCAATATGGAAAAGTTCTTTAGACACCTGGGACGAGGCCTCATTTCTCATTCACAGTATACCAAGACCGTAGGTCCATTTCCAATGGTTGGCCCGTACAAGAGGAGCAGAAAAAGCTATTGTAAACTCCCCAGTGATGAGTCCTGAGTGTGCCAGACTAAAATAATGTGGAATTTGTCTCTGAGCCCTTGTCAGCTCAGGGTAGCATGTACTGATCCATCCAAGACATTCCTGTCCCTGAGAAGGAATGGGTGGCTAATAGGAGAAGAGCATCACATTTCTCTTGTATGCAGCTGGTGGCTGAGCCCACTGGGTTACAGGTCTGCATGGAGAGATGATCATGCATCCAGGAAAGGAGCCCCTTAGGGCAGGGCTGCACAGTGAGGCTTGTTCCCCAAGTCCGAGGTACTGGTTCCATTCACACAAACCCAAATCAGTGGCAAATCCTTTTTGTGTCTCCAAGTGGTGGTTTGGAAAGGATTTGGCATTCCTGCTGCCCACTCGATAGAATGGCTGGGTTCTCCATGCTTCTGGGGGCCAGGCCACTGCTGCTGATTGGAATCAGGTGGGATTGGGGGGGGCATTTTCCCCTTAAAATCTTCCAACTCTGTTGTTCTCCTCCTCATCATCAGTGCTGTGTTTGGCTATAAACACAGAAGGGACACTATCAACATCCTCTATTTGCCTGATCTGATTAAAAAGGGGGATTGAGTTCTCTCTCAGCCTGGCTAATTCTCTTTTGAAAAAAAAAAATATATATATATATATATATGTATATATATATATATATATATAAAATCCACTGTTTCCATAGTAATCACACACTTCCCTTTCTGAGGAGGAATTACAAGGGCACTGCTGCTGATAATTTACTCCTCAGGAATTTTAGATAATTTGATTCATTGCTCTGCCAGGGGTCAACATGGATTTTCCTTTTCCTTTTTCAGAAAGTGGGAAAAACAAGCATAGTCAAAAAATGCCACGGCCTTCCTCAGTCTCTGCCTCCAGCACACTGCTGGGCCCAGCTGTTTCCTCAGCATTGGACGTGAGCCCTCTCTCTCTCCCCCCTTCTCTACCTCTTCCCCCTCCCTCCATCCTCTTTCTCACTCTCCCCCCTCTCTCTGTCTTTCTTTTCTTTCTTCTTCCTCTTCCCAATCTATCCTTCCTGTTGTTCTTCTTCTTGTTGTTCTACTTTCCCTCCCTCT
>CM053599.1:5525749-5561338 GCA_028646575.1 Pseudocheirus occidentalis
GAAAGCTAGAGAGGTGTTGGAGGAGGGCATAAAAGGGAACAGATTGTGGGAGGGGTCTTACAGTGGGATCAATGTTCTGGGCTGGGGGGTAGGGACAAAAAAGGGGAGAAAATTTGTAACTCAAAACCTTGTGGAAATGAATGATGTAACCAAGAAAATAAATTAAAATTTAAAAAAAAAAAGAGATATGATCAGGGAGGAAGGGGGAAGAAGATGGGAAAGGTGAAAGGGAGATAGGCTAGGAATGGCTTTGGATGCCAAAGAGAATCATTCTTGGAGGCAACAGGGAGTCACTAGAGTTTATTCAGAAGGACTGTGACAGGGTTGGGTCTGCACTTTAGGAAAACTAGCATCTGAATGGAGGATGTAATAAAGCCGGGAGAACCTCGAGGCAGGCAGATACACCAGGAGGTGCCTGGAATAGTCTAGGCATGAGTGGGTGAGGGGCTGTGCCAGTTGGCTAGCCGCGTCAAAAGAAAGAAGGGGCCATATTGAAGAGATGTTGCAAAGGTGAAATCAGCAGTATTATGCTTATATATGTGTATGGATGTGTTGTATACATATATATGTATGTGTGTGCACGTGAATGTATACATACTAGCTGTGTGGCCCTGGATAAGTCACTTAACCCTGTTTACCTCAGTTTCTTTATCTGTAAAATGAGCTGGAGAAGGAAACCAAAAAATCCACTTCGGTATCTTTGCTAAGAAAACCCCAAATGGAGTCACAGAGTCTGACACAGAGTCTGACACAACAACAATATATACCTGTGTGTATGTAAATACATATGTATGTAATACATACATGTATGTATACATCCAATACCATATTTTAACATAATCCCATTTATATAATTTTATGCATTTTAAATCATTAACCTTCATCCTTTTTGCCAACTCTTGAGACACAGTTAGATATCCTAGAGACTAGGGCTCCGACTCATTGAAAGGGGTGAGGAGAGCTTTGTTTGAACCCTTTGGAATTCAGTGGGAAATCTGAAGGTAGAGGTGGGGCTGGTCTATGCAACCTGATTTTAAATAAATTCTTAAATCACAGAAGTTTAGAGTCAAAAAGGCTGCCAAGGTCTTCTAGTCCAATCTGTCTTCTTAAAAGGAACCCTACCAAAACATGCACAAGTGGCTAGCCAGCTCACCTCCAATGCCTAACCTCATTAGGAAGCAAACAAGATCTTTGAGGAGTCTTGAGACAATGGATTGGCAGAGGGGCTGCTAAGTGCCCAGGGAGGGCTTCACTTCATCCTGAAAAGGAAGCCTGGGCAGGATCAGAGGGATGGGATGGAAGAGATGATAATAATTCTCAGGTAGCTCTGCTGGGATACAGATAGTGTTCTGGGCCATTGTACCAGCAACTTTGGGCACCAAATTATGGACCTCATAGTGCTCTCCCTTCTAGCTAGGTACAATTGGATATAATTAAGAGATAAATATCAGGAAAGGGGGGGGATGTAGGAAGATGTCTGTGTAGAAGGCTAAAGGTTTTTCCCTTCTCTTTGACTAGAAAGTGATGTTGCTAGAGAAGAAGAATGGGAGGAAAGCTCAGAAAGAAATCATCTGGAGCAGCAGAGTTGGTCTCATGAAGACCTGGTTTCAAATGCCTCTTCAGAACCTTCCTAATTGTGCGAGCCTGGGCAAGTTCCTAAAATTTGCTTTTCCTCAGCTTGCTCATACAGAAATTAGAGTGGTGAGAGGGGGAATTGTTAGCGGGATCCAGCTCTCAAGCTCTCACTCTTTCACCCTCTGGGTTCTAATTATGACTCCCTCAATATGACAGAGGATGGGAGCCCAGGAAAGTCACAGTCTCCCTCTGCCCCAGTAGAATGGAAGTCGCTTGAAAGCAAGGACTGGTTTTCTTTTGACTGTATGTTCCCAGTACCTAGAATCTGAATTCCAATTGGGATTGAATTTTATTGCATTGGGTTGGGTTTGATAGGACCCGCCTCTCTAGTCCTTAGCTTCTCCATTCATAATCCTTTCCTGATAGGATGACTACAGTCCACTGTCAAATCCTCCTGGGGTAAAGGTCAGTCAGTCAGTAATCATTTAATAAGCATTTATGATGTGCCAGGAAGAAAGTGTAGCTATGAATCCAAAGAAAGGCAAATGTCTCCATCTTCAAGGAGTCCATGACTGAATGAGAGAGACGACATGTTAACGACTATCTACAAATGAGTTCTACCAGATAAACAGGAAACACTCAACAGAGGTAAGGCACCAGCATTGAGAAGGTAACCCCAGAGTCTCCAAGGCCTACCCAGGGATCTTCAAGCTCTAAACAAAGCACCAACCTGGGCAAGTCTGAGGAACAGGGCCCATGATGTGTCACCCCACTGGAGCTCAGAAAATAGAGCTTTCACAGTGTAGATTATATTGGCCACAAGTCTAGAAGACCCTTTTGGAAAACACAAAGGACTTGCCATTGGCCAAAGATGGAGCACTTTATTAAAAGAAAGCATTTGCCAAGTATTGGGATAAAAATAAAGGACCAAAAGATCAGGGGACTTGTGAAAAATAGCATGCCACAGTTTAAGTAAAGTATTTCACAAAATTTCTTGAGCTGAACTTCTGGACAAGTTGGATAGATATGAGCTAGAACAGCAGTTCTCAAATCCTGCTGTCAGAATCCTTGAAGAGCTTAGTCTGAAAATGTTATCAAAGAGCTCCCACCTCTAAGAACTTTTGTTTATGTGTATATCTATGTTTACTGTATTATGAATTAAAATATCTTATCACTGATAGGAAAATGGTTTGATCCTCACAAATCCCTCAACATTGTCTTAGGCATGGATCCTCAGTGGTCCCCAGACCACCATTTGAGAACAGCTGTTTTAAAAGATAATACAATAAGGCAAATTCACAACTGGTTGAATGACGAAACCCGAAGAGTGGTCACACTCTAATGCATCCATGTCAGCTTGAAAGGAAGAAACCTCCTTCAAGAAACCTCTGGGATCCATATTTAACCCTATAATGTTTAAATTTTATTATTTTTTAATACAGTGGTGTGGATGCTTAGAAAATCTGCAGACGATATGAAGCTATATGAATGGGGCAAGTAGAGAGCTAAGGCTTTGAGCAACAGAATAAGCCTCCAAGAAGGCTAGAACTTGGGGACATTTTCTAAACCTAGGAAAATTATGAAAGATAAAATAATATGGGTATAATGTAGGAAGGGATGTTGTGTGAAGAAGTAGAACTGTTAATATAGAAGATGAATTTGGGAAGAGCAGATAGACTCAACCAAACACATATGAGAAAATGTTGTGCTGGAAATGTGATAGACTTAAAGATTGGAAGACCCTAATTTTTTACTCCCTTAGAGTAGGGAAAATTCAAAGACAGGATCTGATTAACATGGGTTCATCACAAAACCAAAACCAAATGGTGCTCAAGAAGCAATCAGTAAATTCTGACCCAAATTCTGATCTTATGTATTTTTCAATTCTGGATGAGAAGCACTGATGCCTTCAGAAAGCATATTACTGCAGAAGAAGGGAGAAGGCTGGCTCACAGACAGGTCTTGGCAATGTGTTACTATTCATTCATACAAGTCACTAAGAGATGAAGAGGATAAATGATTGTCCAGTATTTAGTGTTTATGGATGATTAAACAAAAGTTGAGCCAGTTGAGCAAAACATCTTTTTAAAGGCACCCTTCCAACAGAGTATTCTCTTCATGTTTATGTTGTGATCATACAAAAGTCCATGTTGAATGTGTACAACCACAAATATAACTCATTAATTAAATATAACACAAATATAACTCATTAATCAATGACTTCCTGATTATCCTTGTCAAATAAAGAATAAAAACTAAGAGAAATGTGCTTGTCATAGATATTTGATGCTGCTGTGGAGGCTTTACTAGGCTATGCCTATATAAAAGAGTTCCCTGTAAATGGTGGAATCTTCCATATGACTGTATTTGTAGACAGTATTGTGCTGACCATAGTGAGCTCCAGAAGACTCTAGACCAGTGGTCCTCAACCTTCCTAATGCTTCCTAACTCTTTAATACAGTTCCTCATGCTGTGGTGTCCCCCAACCATAACATTATTCTCATTGCCACTTCATAACTGTAATTTGGTACTGTTATGAATTGTAATGTAAATATCTGATATGCAGGATGCATTTTCATTGTTGCAAATTGAACATAACCCACAGGTTGAGAACTGCTGCTCTAGGGCCTTCTCAATCAGCTATAAAGCCAATTTAAACCCTAGTATTCCACACAGGACAAAATCAAGTGAATAATTCTACTTGTTGTCTAGACTACAGCATATAGTTGGATGGGCAGCCCGTGGAGTTAGAGTATCAGTTCAGGGACCTTGGAGAGGCACTGTTGTTGGACAATGAGCTGAGTTCAAATGTGACTAGGAGGAAGATATCAGAATGAGGTATGCTTAGGGAATGTCTCTGTGCTCTTGATGATTTCCAGTTTCTCTCTGTAGAAAAATCCCACATGTTTTTATTCACACCATTCTCCCAGTACTCTCCCTACAATGTACAATAGTTCCCTTATAAGCTGTAAATAAAGCATTTTGTTGGTTTTCATTTATTTAGTTGTATCCATCTCCTTGAGACCTTATTTGGCATTTTCTTGGCAAGAATACTGGAATGGTTTGCCATTTCTTCCTCCTACCTATTTTACAGGTGAGGAAACTGAGGCAAATAAGGTTAAGTGACTTGCCCAGGGTCACACAGTTAGTAAGTGTCTGATACTGAATTTGAACTCAGGTCTCCCTGTCTCAAGGCTCAACACTGCACTACTTAGATTTAGAAGAATCAGAATTAGAGGTGAGCCCAAGATCTGCAGAAACATGTATGATCATAGGATCATGAATCTAACAGATCCTCTAGTCCAATCCTCCTGTTTTATGGGAGATGAAATTGAGGCCAACGGGGATTAAGGGACTTGACCAAGGTCACTTAGGTACTACTGAATGAGATTTGAACTCATTTTCCACAGTCAATGTACTCTTCAGTGTATTCTCCACTATACTTCTAACAATGATTTAACTTCTGAGAAATATCATTAAAGACATCATAATGAACATGTATAACTAGAAACAGAAGTAAAATCATGAAACAAAAGGCAAGAGACAGAAAAGAGAGATCCCAGATGCTACACCAATATCTATGAAAGAAGAAAAGAGAAGGAAAGAAAGAGAGAGAGAGAGAGAGAGAGAGAGAGAGAGAGAGAGAGAAAAGGAGGGAGGGAGGAAGGAAGGAAGGAAGGAAAGAAGGAAGGAAGGAAGGGAGGGAGGGAAGGAGAAAGGAAGAAAAAGGAGAGAAAAAGAAAAGAAAGCATAGGCAGAAAATTCATGAAATGAACCTTCATGAGCTGTGACCTGCAGCAGGGGTACAATGCTGGCCATGTACACAATTAATCATGGGAAAATATCTTGGGTGAGGCAACTTGGTGGGGTCCAAAGAACATCAGACTGACTCAGGATTATTGGTTCTAGTTCTAGGTCTCACATTAAATGCATCTCTTTGACCAATGTATTCCAACCCCCAAGTTCCATTTTCCTCATGTATAAAATCAGGATCTTGAGTTTCACTGTAAGTCCAAAGCATTTGCTTCTATCTGTAAGAACTCAGCTAGGTGGAGCAGTGAGTAGATAGAGGGCTGGGCCTGAAGTCACACAAACTCCTCTTCTGGAGTTCAGATTTGGCCTCAGATACTTACTAACTTTGTGATTCTGAGCAAGTCACTTAATCCTATTTTTCTCAGTTTCCTCATCTGGAGAAGAAAATGATAAACCCCTAAAATATCTTTGCCAAGAATACCCCAAATTGGTCATGAAAAGTCAGATATGACTGAAAAACACCTGAACAATAGCTTAAGAGCTTGAACTCCACAAACCAGTCACCACTTGCCAGTCAGCCAACAAGCATTTCTTAAGTATCTTCTGTGCTCCAGGTTCTGGGAATACAAGCAGATAGAAAGATAACCCCTGCCTTCCAGAAGCTTACATTCTAATAGGGGGAGACAACACATAAAAAGAAGCTGAAAATAGCAGGAGGTCGTGCAAAGACAAATTATCTGCTGTGGAGATATCTGGAGGAGAGTCTTGGCCTCTTCTTAGATGGAGGTTCTGGGTGGAGCTCTCCACCCTCCAATCAGAGGGATAGGGGTGAGAGGGGGGAAACTGATGAGACGTGAGTTCCAGGACTGAAGTGATCTTCCAGGATGAAGAGGTTCCTGGAGCCTGATAGAGAAACCCAGATAAGGACAGGTGAGGGGAAATGATACACCTGAAACTCGAAAATTATGCAATAAACATAGGAATATGTCCAACTAGGTCCACTGGGAGGTTGTAGTCAAGAGACTGAGATGAAATCTTCCTCTTACATTCAATTCACCAAACATTTATTATGACATCCCAGGCCGTGTGCTAGAAAGAAAGACAAAACTGAGAAATCCTCCATCCCCCACAGGAGGTTACATACATTTATAATAAAGGGTGGAAATACCTCTGTAAGAGATACAAGTTCAATACAAGGTAGTTTGGAAGAGGAGGGCAAGAAGGAGGAGAGGCAGATCAGGGAAGGCTTATTATAGCAGGTTATTATTGTGCTGAGCCTTTAGGGGAAGCCAGAGATTCTGAAAGGTGGAGGTGATGAGGGAGTGGATCTCAGCAAATTAAACTGGAAAGACGACCATAAATAGAGTGAAGTGGGAGTTTTTCGGTATTTCTGTAGTTCTCTTTTTCTCAGCAAATAGTTGTCCCAAAGTGCAATGGGTTGACTTGGGAGATAATGAGTCAAAGGAGCTCTTCAAGGCAAGGCTGGATGGTCAACTCTTGGGCATATAATACTTGTGATTTGGGCTTTAGTCATGGGTTAAAATCAAGAGGTTCACTCTTTTTAGGTCCTTATCATTTTTGTGCATCTCAGATTCTCAGAGACTTGGACTATGCTCATTCTATTTTTCTAATTAACTGATTTTCATGAGATTCCTAAGAAAAACCAAGTTGAATCAAAATTTAGAGTCATTGAATCCTCTGTTGTAAAAGCTGGACAGGAGCTTCTAAAGTACAAAGGCTGACTGTCTCATTTGGAAAACAAAAATCCATAGGGAGCAGTTATGCCATGGGTTTTCACTTCCTATTTTGACTAATATTGGTATTGAGTCTTTTAAAGATGCTGTCTGGTTTCCTAGTGGTTAGTCACTAGTTCATCCCCTGGTGACCAGCCCACTAGTAGGTGACTTACTAAAGGATCTCCCATCCTAGGACTGGGCAGGTAGCTTATAAGCTTCCAAAGCATTCTTTCCTCTTCTTTTCTTTTTAACATAATCATCATGCAGCTAGTTGGGAACCCTTGGAGGCTGAGTCATAAATGGTATTATATCTATAAACCCAAATGGAGTTGAGAAAAGGCCAGTAATGGGGGGAGGTGGGGCAAGCTAAAGCACTGAATTCAAGGACACATTTTTTATTTTAGATTTGGAAGGAAGTTTGCAATACTTAGCTTATTATTATAATCACTTTTTAAAATAGTCTTTTGTATGATTCAGTTACAAGCAGTCATCATGTTCTGCTCAGTTAGCTATTATCAGCCTCGCGGAGGAGATGGGTGGTAGTGACTCTGCCCAGAAGACCCAGGGGAGGAATTTGGGGAATTCCTGAAGCTACTCTGCATTTAGAGCAAAAGCTGGGTCAATTAATTACATTCTCATCAGGATGACCTTTATGGAATTCTCCAGGCTGGCCTCCCCATCTCCATTATGTAAGGCCAATGGGTGATATGCTCTGTTTCTTCCACAGGAACAAGGATGCTTTTAAACCAAGTCATTTGCATCACAGGGAAGGAAGTAGGGGCACTTTGAAAATTGCCTAGGTCCTGGAAGAACTGGAGCAAAGATCCCTTGGTTCCCTTGCCATGCGGGTTCAGGGAGCTTTAGGAACATATGAAATCAGATTCCCAGGGAGGTCCTCCAAGCCTTCCCAGACCTGAGGTTCTGGGCATCTGCTGTCAGAGGATAGAAGAATGCAGGGAGATAGGATGGAAGAAGGAAGTAGCTTTTAACTGTTCTAGTTTTGAAATCAGCTCCCGTACACTAGCAGCATTTCCTCCCACAACTGAGGGAGGGGAAAAGAACCAGAAAAGACAATCTTGAGTAGAGGTGGAAGGAGACACTTTCCTCTTACTTCACTATGAAGTTTCCCTCCTCCAGATATGACAAGTGAATTACACAGTCTTTGTCATGCTGCCTTTTGAGCATTAATAGGTAGCAATAGTAAGAATTTCACTGAAAGCAATTTTCTGACCATTTTTACATCAGGGAGAGAGAGAAAGAGAGAGAGAGAAACAGAGAGAGAGAGACAGAGAGAGACAGAGAGACAGAGGGACAGAGACAGAGACAGAGAGAGATAGAGAGACAGAGAGACAGAGAGAGATAGAGACAGAGACAGAGGGAGACAGACAGAGACAGAGTTGGATGGATGGTAAATAATTGATAGATGGAAGAGATGATAAATGATAAATCAATAAAGAGTAGACAGATAATAGCTACTAATAGGTATATGCATATGTGCAGATGTAGATGCATGCCTATGTCTACACATATACACATACCATACTTCTGTGTGTGTACATATATATCCATACATATTATATACCTACATGCATTCATTTTTCCATACATACTTACATATTGTGGAAAGAGCACTGGCCTGCGGTCAGGCTACCTCATGAGTTCAAACCCTTTGTCTGATACTTATTACATTTATGACTTTGGGAAAGTCATAAAGCCTCCTGCACCTCAGTTTCCCCATCTGTAAAATAAAGGGGTTGGGCTGGCTAAGTCTCTGAAATTCCTTCCACCTCAAAATCTGACACCAGGGGAGGAGAACTAGTAGGGGTGGGGGTGGACTGTTATTTCTTCAGTTTGGGGAACTCCAAGTAAGCAGCTTCCTCAAATTATTCAGGCAATTCATGATGTTGGGGAGTTCCTTGGGGTTTGATTTACCCTGAGTGAATAAGTGCCTCTGCAGGGGCAGACATCCAACGTGTTTCAGAGCCAGATTTTCATCTTCTTTCTCCTTGATCATCCCCAAATCCAAACCTTCTCCCCAGTCTCTCATTCCTTAGTCTCTTCAGGGAAACCCTCACTCAAATAATTTTTTAAAGTACTACTTTCACCACCATGGCTCCTGACCTGAGAATGGCATGCCCTTGTCTATTTGACATTAGACCCCCCCCCCCCCAGACCTGACATTGCATCTATCTGATCTCCAAATTCCACTTTGGTGCCCTGGAATACTACATTTATCCTGGAGCCTGACCCTTGGCGTCACTGCTCCCTTCCAATTATCTTACAGCTAAATCCCCTCATATACATTACTTCTTCTGATTCCAACACGAGTCCCTGGAGAACAGCGATGGCGCTATTTTTCCCCTTTTATCCCCAGCACTTAATACTGCGCGGCATGTGGAAAACGCTCAATGCATACATTTCTATTTGTTAATTTCCCTACTAGATCATGACTCCAGAGACTCTCAACTGGAACTTAGTGGCCATCTAGTCCCACTGTCTCATTGTCCACATGAGAAAACGGGGACCTAAAGATGTTTGGTCACTTAAATAGTCTAGCATCCATCTCACAAGCCCATTTCTCAGGCTGCCTGAAGCATCAGGGCTATGTGGCATGTTCCTTCTGCCATAGGTCCTTGACTCCAGGCCAGTCTTTCCATACCAATGACATCCATGAGTTCAGTCAAGACTGTTCATTCTGCTTTCTTCAGAGCTATCCACATGACAGGGACAAGTGAGATGCTCCCAAGTACTTCTGACTACGATGGGCTCTGGAACAATAATGTCAGTCGACAGACATTCATGTTCTTGTCTCTATTTTCAAGAGTTGCTTATTAAAATTCAAGTGCCTATTAAGGCCTCAGATTAAAGTCTTAATGAAAATTTAGTGCAACTGAACAGATAGCAAGACTAATGTTGCTGTTGTTCATCCTTCATTCTCAAAGAGGACCAATCACATCACGAAGGTGAGATCTCGACTTGCTTGTGAATTGGATTTAAGTGGGACGGAGCTGCATAAAGCCACTCTCTCCTCCAGAGTCATTGGAGTCCAGTGGCAAGATGGAAGTCAAGACAATTGGTGGTGACCCAGAGCAAGATGGGATGAGAAAACTCTCAGAAGAGCCAGGTGAGGAAGATGGGAGGAAGGCACAGGAGAGACTCTTTAGGTCAGGTTTTCCTTACTTTACAATTTTGGTTCTAGTCTGTGCCTCTCCTAGGGATCATTGGGACAGAGGGTTTCAAGCTGAAAGTGACCTGGGAGATTATTTCCCCCCAAGCTCTCATTTTTCAGAGAGACAAACTGAGGCCTGGAAATATGAAGTGACGTGTCAGGGATTCCCATATGCACTAAGTGGCAGAGGTAAGATCCTAACTGGTCACACTACTCCAGGGAAAAAGAGCCTCTGTCTCTTATTGGGAAACCCAGAGAATTCACCCATTGAGTCTTTCTTCATTGTCTGAACAGTCAGGGCTAGATCCCTCCACCTTTGCCTGGGAACTATGCTTGTCATTCCTCTGCCTAAAGTTCTCCTCTCTGTACATATAGAAGTAAAGCCACCCCCACCCCACTCCAGTGCCCTCAACAAGGGGACAAAGTGACAAAAGAGAAGAACTAAGTAGCAACAGTGACTTGGCTCCAATCCAGTGCTGTCCTTGTGCAGCATGTGAGCACCAACCTCACAGATATCTATGCTTTGCAATTTCAGAGATTCTCCACAAGGCCCACGCCCCCAAAAGAACCCACTGATCTAGGCTCTGAGGACTGATGGAATTCCATTGCTTACATGAAAACCTAAATATCTTGAAGAAGCAGCTGCTGTATCCATCACTTATATCTCGTGTTAATCATAGGATCAGATACTCAGTGTCAGAACAGACTTTGATATATTTGGATAGACTGGAGGAGGGGGAATGGCAAGGAAAAGAGCCTCAATGTGTCCAGAGAGCCTCTGTGTACTAGAGGCTAGCTGATTTGGGGGGCCTAATTTAGGCTGGCAGTTTGAGAGCACATTCTTCAATGCCAGGTATCAGTAAATGAATTGTCTAGTGGTCTGAAATACTCTGACCTACACCTAAGTGGACTTATATGACAAGGAAAGAAAAGTTGTATGAACGTGTATGTGTACACATATGTGTGTATGTTAGCAGTGACATGGCCATATGGAATACTGGATAATTTGGAAAGTGATAGTGGTAAATCAGGTGACACTAGAAAGACATTGTTTCATGATCTGCAGCTCAGAAACTTTGCATTTTGAAAGTGAATTTTAGTGTATATTCTTTATCCAATTTGTATCTTGGCTGAGCCAAGGGAAAGGAAGGGGGTGGCAGGTGGAGCAGGATGAGCCATGACAGGAAAAAAGGAATAGAAATTCAATTCAATTCAAAGAAATTTTTATTAAATACTGCCTATAGGAAAGAAGCAGGGATATAAGACACAGAACAACCAGTCCCTATCTTCAACAAGCTTATAGTAGGAGGAAACAGGGAGTGAAGGAAAATACAAAGTACATAGAAAAGAAGGGAGATTGTGGTTCCCTTCATTACCCAATACTATCTTCTCTACCTTCATATGCATATATATGTATGCATGTGTGTATGTATGTATATACACATACATATGTATATATAGCATACATGCACATATATGTAGAATTATTTTAATTTGGAATGTCTATCTATCTTCAACAGATAGGAGCAATAAATGCTTCATGTAAGTGGCCTGAGCTCTGCTTAAACGTAGGCTAAAGATTCTAAGAGATGGCAGTGAGAAGAGAGAGCACTTCAAGTCTGTGGCACAATGTCAGACAAACTATGGAGCTGAGAGATGTACTACTGTGTATAAGGAATAGTCTGGCTGCCCTTCTTTTCAACACCAACCCATTGTCTTTGTCATTAGTGGCAGCAGTAGAGATAACTGATAGCTTTGGGATGTGGTTGGAAAGAAGGGTATCTGTAGAAGGAATATTCAGGTGAGATAGGTTCAGGCCAGGATCTTTCCTGTCTGGAGTCTGTTTCCTAGCGGGAAATGGGCAACTAGCATTTTGGGGGAATCACATAGTACAATGGAGAAAACTCTATATTTTATTTCCAAAGATCTGAGTTCAAGTCTGGACTCTGCTACTTGCTATCTGTACGACAATGAACAAGTCATTTCACTTCCACTGGCATCAGTCTCTAGGTATCAATAAAATGAGGAACCTAAGCAGCCTACTAGCTGAAGTCCCTTCCCACCCCAGATCAAGAATCCTGGGGTTCCAAGGCTTTGCATATCCTACTCTCTGTGGGAAATCTGGCTGACTCTCCCTCTGCAAGGAAATGGGAAAAACTGACTTCATTCCACCAATTTAGTTCAACACCAAATCAATTCAGGGAAAATGTCAGGTACCCAAGTCAGATATGAGATGAGATTTCTTCGCAAACTCAATGCTTAATGCTTACTTAACTTTTAATGCTTAACTCAACTGATCTTCTAATTCAGGTGAATGTGTTTATCTAGCATCCACTTATCCTTACATCAGATTTGATTTGGTTCCTTCAACTGCTCACTTCTCCAGACAAACAACCTCACATTTCTGATTCTCACAATAATTGCATGCAACACATAGTAAAGTACCATTATCCCCATTTTACAGGTGAGCAAACTGAGACTTTGAGAGATAAAGTGACTTCTCCACAATCATATAGTTAGTAAGCATTTGAGATCCATTTATCTTCCCTCCAAGTACAGCATTTCATCCTCAATACCATGCTCACAGAGTTACCAGGTTTAAGTGTTTTCATTGTTAAAATACCCATGTGCACCCAAACATGTGCACACAGATGGAGTTCACATGCTTATAGCACAGTACCTTGCATGTCAGTACTCAATTCATGCCTATTAAATAAATACTTATACCTTCCCTGGAAGCTTCTTGAGGGCAAGAGCCCTTTTCAGTTGTTGTTGTTGTTGTTTTGGTCTCTGTTTCCAGCACCAAGGACAGTGCCTGACACACAGTGCTTAATAAATGCTTATGGGAATTTATTGAGTTATTTCAATGCTGGGGTAATGTTCACAGTGAAATTTTATCCTGAAAAAATCCCTGTACCTAGAGCTATATGAATGCAGTTCTGTGTGTCTGAACTGTAGAAAGAAAAAAAAAAGATGGAAAATCTCTCATAAAGTCTGGAAAATGAAGTGGGTAAGGAAGAACCTAGTGGGATTGAAACATGAAGAAAAAGAATGAGGAAACCAAAATTTGACTTTTGAGGTTTCATGGATGAATTTTGAGAGATAAGAGAACCTGCCCTTAGGATAATGGTCACTGATGGATGGTCAAAGACTATTCCCATAAGGGCACTATCGCCATCCTCTCTCAATTCACATTGACAAGCACTGATTAGCACCTATGAAGTGCCAAGGACAGCTAAGTGATGCAGTAGATAGCCATCCCTGGAGTCAAGAGGACCTGGGTTAAAATCTGGCCTCCAACACTAGCTGGGTTAATCCTGTTTGCCTCAGTTTCTTTTCTGTAAAATGAGCTGGAGAATGAAATAGCAACTAGTAGCTTTTCCAGGAAAGTTCTAAACAGATTCCCAAAGAGTCAGGTAGGACTGAAAACAACTAACCAACAAATTATATCCTAAGCACTAAACACTGAGGCTACAAAGAAAGGCAAACATTGTCCTCCCCTGGAGAAGCTTACATTCTAAGGGCAAACACCTCTGTATATGTAATGGACATACAGTGGAAGTGGGAGGTTATCATAGAGGGAATTATAAAGGGTGAAGAAAGCCCTCTTATAGAAGGAAGGGTTTTCATTCTGAATCTCAGGCTTCCACATTGCTTTGCTTTCCTTTCTCAGTCCTAGTGCCTGGGCTGTGGATTAACATTTCTGTTCCATGTTCCTCTTTCTGAAAGGCCCATCACCACACAGATGATAGAGAGACAGAGAGATAGATTGATAGAGATACACATAAATACACACATGTGTGTCTGTATGTGCATGTGCATATATGTGCATATACATATGCATGTGTGTACACACATTTACAATGTTTTATCAACCCCAATTCTCATTTAGAAATTTGAAAAAAATCAAGCACAGTTGATTTTGTTCAATTCAGCATGAAACCAGAAGGTTCAGTGAATAAACTCACATTCCATTCTACCTTTATCCCTTCAGTTCTTGGCACATGGTAGGTATTTAATAACTATAGATTGAGTAATGGAGACAGTCACCTTGTGACAGTAAAGGATAGGTTGGTCTGGAGGTTTTTCATCATTGTGATCTTTTTAAAAAATTTCCAGATATTTTTATAAATGATTTTTCCAACATGGTCCCATAGCCAAAAAATGGCACCCATATTGTGTTCATATCCCCATCGTTAATTCAAATCCTGTCCTCACCATTAGCAAAATGTGCAGTGCTCTCTTTATTCCAAATTCTATACCTTTAGAGTTTACTCATCACTGTGTCATTACTTGGACATAAAACAAAGTCTCAGGACTCTAAGGTAAGATCTTTGGTTACCTGTCAGAAGGCTCTTCATGCCCATGAAGACTGAAGGGTTGGTGGAATAATGAGAAGCCCAAGCAGTAACTGCAGTGTTACTCCCTGGTGTACATCTGCTAGATCAGCCAACATTTTAACAAGGATCACACCCCCCGCCTTGGAAGTGAAAATGATACCAAATGTCATCTGCCTTCTGCATGTTTATTTAACTTTGGGGAAGATATGATTTATTGAAGATTTGGCTCTGGTAGAAGAAAAACATTTTATATTGCTTTTTCAGCTCCACTTTAAACAGCTACTAAGAGGATGGCTTGTTGGTGGGGGGTGAGATTGAGACAGTGCAGATAACTCGCCCAGACATTGGGAAGCTGACTCATCTGCTGGCACAAGAGTCCTTGAGAAGATGGGCAGGGGTGTCCTGGGATGCTCCTCAGAGCCAAGCAGCAGCCTTCAAGCCTGGCTCAGGTGCCCCACCTCCTATGCACAGGATGCCACAGGACATGAACTGACCTAGTAGCTCTGGAGGTAGGACCTAGGCCTCCACAATTCACTCATTGACCTTGGTTCAGCAAAGCCCAACGGCAGCCCAATTTCCCTTTGACTCCTAGATCCATGTGCATTTTGATAGAGATGGGATCCTTATGCTTCTGATTTGTTTACAAATAATTCATCCAAATATTCTCTTGCAAGACAGATTTGATGTTCAAGAAACTGATTCTTCTTTAGTTTTCCTTTTTTAAAATATTAATCCTTTGGGGTTTTTTTTTCTCCTCTTGGACCAAGAAATTGGCCAGAAGTAAACAAAGCTCTTACTTCAAAGGCTGGGAGTGTCCTTTGAAACTTGGCTCATATACTCCAAGTAGGTTCTATGTTAGGCATTTTTTTCATTGTCTAACTCTGAGAAGAGGAATATTCCACTGCAGTTGAAAACAAAGGAAGGAAACAATCAAGCATTTATTAAATGCCTACTATACGCTCATCACTATGCTAAGCCCTTTAGAAATATCTCATTTGAAAAGAACACTACTGGGACATATTCAACTATAAAGGGAAGACTCCAGATGATCTGATTTCTAATGTCCTTTCCAACTCTCATCTCCTACCCAGTTTGTTACCAATATTCATTTAAACCCAATGCTTAGAATATTACCTAGTATGTAGTAGGCATTTAATAAATATGGATTGGTTGTAGTCGTTATTTGTGATATTTTTATGGTTCTGCTCATGTTCTACAGTATCAGTTGGTAAAGTTTTCCTGTGTTTCTCAGAATTCTCCATATTCATTTTGTCTTACAAGGCCATAATTTGACGCTATGTTCACAGACTACCAATAGTTTAGCCATCACCTACCCAATGGACATTGACTTTGTTTCTAGATCTTTACTACTACAAAAACTGTGGAGTTCTTTTAATGAAGTACCCTCAATCAACCATTTTTTAAAAAATCTTTCTTTTGAAGATAATTTGACTGTGAATTCTACTTATATTCTTGACACAATATGTACATAGTGGGTCGGAATAGAACTCTACATGTCACACAAAGGGACTATTACAGAAAAATGAGTTAGAGGATGCAAATAAGCAACTGTATGATCACAAAAGAGTGTGAGTGAGGAATAACTGATTGGAATCTAAAGGGTCACAGCGGAATCCCAAAGATGTCAAGAGAACTGAAGCATGTTGGCAGGGCATCTGTGAAAGACCTGGGGAGGACACAAATAATTGCTGCTCTGCATGGGCAGGTTTGGATGGCTTGTGATTTGAATCATAGAGGACATCTTAATGAGGGCACAGATTAATAGGCATATTGGGCGGTTGGTATGGCACTGATATTTGGAGAGAAGAGTATGGGTTCATAGTCTAAAATAAGTGAAGGAAGGGTTATACCAGGCCATGTTAAAGTCCTTTGCTGGGGAGAGGTAGATTGTTGTATAGTCATGTGTACAACATAATCTATTTTTTGTGTTAGTCTGCCCCATGTAAAGTAGGAAAGAGGAGCCCAACTCCAACTTTTTAAATGGTCTCCTATTATTTGTCAACTGTAGATGTGACCTGAGTTTCAGCAAAAGTCCCTACCCTGCTCCTCTCCATCTGCCTGTCTTCATGATACCTGTCATTTAGGCAAACAGAGAATGGGAAGGAACCTAAGACACTGTGTAGGCCAAACTCTCTGAGAACTAAGCCCCAATGTGAAGGAGTGATTTGCCCAGGTCACTTAGGTAAACAACAGAATTGGCGTAAGGAGTGGGTATACTTGTGAGTGGTGATACCAGGAAAAGCTTATTGAAGAAGAGACATAGGTCCTGGGCATAGAAGGGAGCTAAGGGTCCCAACAGGGTGAAGAGAGAAGGGCCAGGAATGTAAACATCTCTGTATAGAAATGGAAAGAGGGCCACTACAAAGGCCACTTTGACCAAAACTTGTTTTGGGGGAGTGGGAGGGCGGGATCATTGTGTCACACACTTACAACTATAAGTGAACGCAGAGACCTCGATTGACTTCTTCATTTTTACAAATAAGGAAACTGAGATACAGGGAAGGTAAATGACTTTCCTAGGGTCATAAATGTACTATTGGGGAAAACATGAAATCCTGAGTTCTCTGACTGTAGTGCCAATTTTCTTTCCATCATATCTCTCTTCCCGGCTAATGTCACAGACTACCTTGGCTTGACTCTTTATGTATTTTGTATTTCCATGTGGTCTCCCTCTTTAGACTGTTGGTACCTGAATTTCAGGAACTATCTTTTTCGCCTTCATTTGCATCTCTACCACTTACTACACTGCCTGGCACATAGTAGGTGCTTAATAATACTTGTTGAGTGAATGTCATCAAATTCCAGGGATAAAAGAGTATCCTTAAGGAAGGAGTAACCCACAAGCTCCAACACTATAGGGAGTAATCAAGACAATGGGGATGGAGAAAAAGCCCTCGGATTCAGCAAGTCAGAGATCACTGGTAACTTTGGAGAGAGCAGTTTCAGCAGAGTGCTGGGGATAGCAGCCAGATTGTAAAGGGCTGAGAAACAAGTAGGAGGTGAGAAAGTGGAGACAAAGATTGTAGTCATCTTTTTTTCAAGGGATTTGGCTATAAAAGATGGAGGGAGGTAGAAGAATAGAAGACAAGAGCTTGAGGCAGTGGTAGGAGTGTCTCTAAGGCATATATCAGTTACCCTTACTGATATAGGTAAAAGCCTATGCAGAACACCTCAGATATCAAAGCAAAACACCTCAGACATGGCTAAGGAAACCAAGTTGACCCTCATTTCTACCCCTAATCAAGTGGTTCTCACAAAGTTTCATGGAATGGAATTATTCTTTCCCCCCCCCCAGGAACCAAAATTAAAAGACTGTTGCCATCTGAACCAGATTTAGGGACTTTAGAACTGGCCTTATATTTAAAACTCTGAGGGACCACATCTCACTGGTCAGATTGGCTAGCATTACAAAACAAGAAAATGATAAATGCTGGAGGAGATGTGGGAAAATTGCAACATTAATGCATTGTTGGTGGAGTTGTGAATTAATTCTGGAGAGCAATTTGGAACTATGCCCAAAGGGCTATAAATATGTACATACCCTTTGAGCCAGCAATATCACTTCTAGGGCTGTATCCCAAAAAGATCTTACATGTGGGAGGAAGACCTGTACATAACAAAAATATTTATAGCGGCTCTTTTTGTGGTGGCAAAGAACTGGAAATCAAGGGGATATCCTTCAATTGGTGAATGACTAAACAAGTTGTGGTATATGAATGCAATGGAATACTATTGTGCTGTAAGAAATGAGGAGCAGACAGACTTCAAAATAACCTGGAAAGACTTACATAAGCTGATTTTGAATGAGGAGAGCAGAACCAGGAGGACATTGTACACAATTACAGACACATTGTATCTGTGATGATTAACTTTGATAGACTGGGCTCCTCTCAGCAATGCAAGGTTATGAGACAACTCCAAAAGAATCATGATGAAAAAGATTATTCACATCCAGAGAAAGAATTATGGAGTCTGAATGCAGACTGAAGCTAACTCTCTCTTGCAATCTCTCTTTTTCATTTTGTTTTGTTTCATTTCTTCTTTCTTGTTGTTCATTCCATCAGTTATAATTCTTCTTTACAACCTGACTAATATTTGGTGTGAAGGTATATGTAGATCCTATGTTGGATTGCATGCGACCATGGGGGACAATGGGAGAGGAAAAGGAGGGGGAGAAAACTTGGAACTCAAAAACTTATAGAACTGAATGTTGTAAACTAAAAATAAATAAATTTAAATTTTTAAAAAGCCTCAATTTACAAGTGAAATGCCTAAGGTCAAAAAACTTCCATGACTGGTCCATGGCCCTACAGATGGATTATGACTGAGAGGATGCTAGAATCCAGGTCTCCCAATTCTTTCCCTAATTCCTGAATCATTATACTTTCCTACACAATGAGCTGATTCCAGTAAAGTTTTATAGTGCCCAAGGAGCACTATCTTACCCACAAATTATGCCTTCCACAATAGTATCAGTATTATTACTGTTAATAATCAAGCACCCAATATTTCGGACATCCATAATGAACCTGATGCGGTGTTCACTGACAAAGATTCCAAAGATGGTTGACATCCCCGTGGGAGGAGCCTGGCTATCTGGAGACTTAGAGGCAAAAGAGGGCAAGATGAGAGAGTACAGAAAAAGGTCAGATTATGTTGTCTGGAGCATCCTGGCAGAGCAGAGGGTAAAACCATCACTCCAAAAAAGCCATCGCTTTGGGGAAGCCTTCTGGCAGAATAGGGGACTAGAGAGGCAGCAAGTGAGCACTGTGTTTGGCATCAAAATACTGGTATTTTAACCTTAGGCCAGACATGAATTATCATTATTAATAATGATTTGGGCCTTAGGCACACTGAGCTAGGTCATTTGGCCAAGGTCACACTCCTAGTGACTGGCACAGCTGGGATATGAATAGCTAGTCCAAATGGGAAGCTGTAAGATAATGTGTTCTGGTTGGAAGTGCTCTGTTGCCCTGCTTGTATTTAACACACTGTAACTTGACTCTACCACGGTGGTGTCATTTGGGTCCTCTTGAAGACCAAAGGACAACAACGAACCATTTGTGTTCCCAGCAATGAGCAGAGTGCATGGCACAGAGTAGCACTCAATAAATACTTGTTGGCTTGACTCATTCCTATCCTCTGAATCCATATATGAAAGTAAGCTGGTGCCCTCCAACTTCCAAAATCCAGGACTAGACTCAAAATACTTCTCCCTAGTTGTGCCTCCCAAATTACATCATCTCAACCTTTTAGTAGCAGGCTCCGAGCCTCTTAAACTACACAGGGCTTCTGTCTGCACACATTAGGGTTCAGGAAATAGAGTCAAACTCAGGAAATGATCAGATTTTGGCTCAGTGAAGAACACTCAGCCAAAAACATGAATGACAAAGCTGAGAAAGTAGCCAGGTCTCCTACATGCAAGACCATGTTCTTCGCATTGTCTCATAAATATGTGCCACGAAGAATCAGTAAACTTGAGTAACAAGTCCAATGGGAAGATCAGGTAGGCCTTGGGGGCCTAACCCTGTCCTAAATGGGATGGCCCCATTCACCAAAATACTGATAGTACTGCTTTTTGTTATATCAACTGGAAACCAAGTAGATATCCACCAACTGGAATTTAGTCAAACATATCCACATCATGCATGTGCATGCACATCTCAGTAGGCAATTCATAAACACTTGCTGAATAATTATACTATAATCAACAATAAATAGGAAAAATGCATAGAAAATTCAAAAGGGACATAAATTAATGTAGGCAAAGTAAACAGAGCTAATGGGAAATGAGACACACAATGAGCACTACCAGGGGTTCAGAAAGAACAGTAAACCAAGACTGAATACTGTGTGACTCTAATGACCACTCTGGGCCACAAAGAAAGAAAAGAAACTGTATTTCCTTCTTTGCAGAGATGGGGAGTCTACAGATGAGGAACATGGAATGTTCTCATTGTCAGACTTAATTGGGGCATTTGTCAGGTGTTCATGACTGTTGTTTTGTTATAATCCCTCTGTCATTTTTACTCTTTGGCCTAGCTTACTGTGTGGGAGAATATTTTCAGAGGTTTAGGTGATATAAGTCCAAAAGGTTTTTTTAATTGAAGTAAATGGTTTGGAAGAAACCAAGACATGTGATACAGTCTTAGGTATTACCCACCATAAAGGAGTAGGATCAAGGTCTTGATCCATTAGATCAAGAGAAAAAATAAACAAAGAGTAAAAATAGGAATGGTGGTGATACCAGGAAGGGCAGAGTGGGAGAGATGGCAGGATGAAGAAGAGATTTCTTAAAGAAGAAGCTTCAGAATCTAGGTTAGGGCTATCAAGAACCTAAATGAGGATTATAGGACTCCCCAGAGCCACCACCTTGAAGTGCCCTCTCCTCAGCCTGAATTCCAAGGTACTTTATAATTGAGCTCTCCCCCTTAACTATTTATAGCAGTCTCTCATTATCCCCTAACATGAACACTCCAATCCAAACAGATGAAATCTCATTACTCATCCCCAACACTACCTATATCGCTCACTTTCCTGTGCCTTCACCCATATCATTATGAGAACTTGAAACGTCCTGTCCATTCCCTTAGGATCTGGGGAAATCCATGATGAGACTGCTTCAGTTTTGTCTTTTCGTCCCATGTGACTAGCATGGTGCCTGACATGCAGGAAGTGCCAACAGGTACATGTGGAATGGAAATGCCAGCTCATTCTTGTTTTCCACAGAGTTAACATCATGTACTTGACTATACATGTTGTACTATCTCGTGTCCTATAATTGCATCCTAAGTATAATTTTGTCTCCCTAATCCAACTGTCATGCCCTTTAATATTAGTAACTTTAAGTGATACATAGTAAATGCTTCATAAATATACTTTATCCCTTTTCCTCCCCTTCTCCTTTCTCCTCTCTCCTTTTCCCTCCCCCTCCTTCCCACTCTCTCTCCTTCCCCCCTTTCTCTTGCTCTCTCTTCTTCCTCCCTCCCTCTCTCTTTATGACCCTCTTCCTTTCTCACCATCTCTTTCCCTGTTCCTTTTTCTCTCACCCTCTTTCCTTCCCTCTTTCTCCTCCTTTCCTCTATCTCTGTCTCCCTCCTCTCCTCTATCTTCCTTCTTGTTTCTCCCTCCCACTCTCCTTTCCCTTTTCCCCTCTCCTTCCCACTCTTATCTCCCTCTTTCCTTCTCCCTCTCTTTCCCTTGCCCTTCTCCAAAGAGAGAGATGGATATGTTATAGAAGGGGAAGGTATTTTAGGTGGGGTGGTGGTATAGACTGGACTCAATGGTAGCTGACATCACTTTCAGTTTTGATATTCTGTAGTAACTGGTTGTTACTAAGAAGGTAGATATGACTTGAAGATATTTGCAATAAGTACTATAGCTGATATCTCTGCAATGTTTTGTGATGTCCTGAACATTTGAGATATATTATCTCATCTGCCCCTTTCGATAACACTGGGAGATTAGTGCTACACCTGGTGGGGTTTTTTTTTCTACCTCTCTGATATACTTCAGCTTGGGAGATCTTACTCCATGAAGACCTTTTCTTGCAAATAAAGACCAGGTTCCCTGAGAAGTAAAGGAACTTACCCAGGATTACACAACTGGGATGTGTAAGGGGAAGGACTTGAACCCAGATCTTCCTGGCTCTGAGGTCAGCTCTCTATCCACTATTTTAGCAGTAAGCACATTGGCATACCCAGGATGGCTGATAGCACAGGTTCTTATATTTGCTTTACTAGGAAAGATAGCCATTTAAGGGGTCAACAATCATTCTAAAATTACTTTCACTAGTTCAGGGGAAAAGTCAGCACCCTGAAATTCAGAGAAAATGGAAGCAGAGAAATAAAGACCAACAGACAGGAATTCTAACTGTCTGAGAAATAACACAAATCAACTGACAGATCCAACTGTCTGACCAAAGTAATACATACATGCTTACCAGAGAAGTGTCAACATCTGCATTTTTCAAAGCCAGGGGGGCTATTTAATGGCTCCCCAGAGTCTCATCTGGTCACATCATAAGAACACTCTTCCAATGAGTGAGCCCCAAATCAAACTGCTCACCTCAGAGTATATATACCCTTTTTAGAGCCAGAGGGCATCACAACCCCATGACTCAGTGCCTAATTAGAAATCAACAAAAGGTGTGAAATCTTTCCTACAAGCAAACCTCACCCTAGAAAGCTTCCATTAATGGGCTCCATATGAGGCCTATTAATGGGTGGGGAAGATCTTATATCCCATTAACATTACAACAGTATTACACAAACTCTTATAGATATTATGATTCCCATTTTATAGGTGAGAAAATTGAGGTACAGAGTGGTTAGGCAACCATTTTTCTATGTGTATTGAGTTGCAGTCATTCAGTTAATAAGTGCCTATGTTGTGATGGGAACCCAGGTAAATACTCTTTCTGCCACACCTCCTTGCTTCCTCCCAAGCTCAGAGGGGAAGGAACTACACAAACACATGTGGTTAAAGTTGAGGTAGAGCTGGTCTGCAAGGGAGCAGAGTAAAACTTGACCCTAATGGGGAATCAGGTCATCCCAATAGCAGGATCAACAGGTAAGAAAGACATGTGGTCAGGGAGTGGAACAGACACCAGGTCCAGAAGTACTGTCAAGTCAAAGAGAAACAGAATTCATTGTCTTGATGGCTAAGACAAGACCATCTCTATCATGAGACACAAGTAACACAATGGCCAGACTGCAGTACGGGGAGTCAAGAAGTTCTAAGTCTGAATCCTGCCCCAGATACTCACTAGCATGGTAATCCTCACAAGGTACTTAACCTCTCATGTGTAAAATGGGGATGATAATAGCACCCCCCTCCTAAGGTTGTTGAGCAGATGAAATGAGATGCTATTGTGATACATTCTCAAATTGCACACATTACAAGGCTTCTTATTAGAAGAAGTGTGACTGGAGACTCTGCTAAGCAGATATGACTGATTGAAGCATTTCCACAAAGCCCAAGATCAGCTGAGAGGGAGTTCATGAAACCCCACCTACTGGCATCTCTCCTTGAAAGTCCTCATCTCTCCACAAGGTCCAGAGTGTTGCATCTGGCTGCATTGTTGTCCAGAAACTGGGTTGAGGCAGTGAAATAAATGATCATGATTCTCTCTCTGCTCATGAGTGTAAGAAACTTCTACCTGGTTCCAATGCAGAAGCATCAGATAATGAATTCTGAATCAGAATGCCCTGGCTGCAGGTTCAAGTGGCCAGCATGTGCTTTTAGAGAAGACATGGGGCATATGTTCCCTCCAGTCTCTCTTCCGCCTGATTAAGCCAATCAATCTGTTCTGGTCCTTGGCCTCCTAGTAGAAGCCTCATCTCTCTCAGGATGATGCCCCTCTCTAGGGGAACTTTCCTGGAGGAGACTCTTGGTGCTCTGAGTGGGGGGTGGGGCTGCGGAGAATGGTAACCTATACATAGCATCAGCTTATGAGTTTACATCTTCTTGAAAGTATCACATTTCATTAGTTATAGGCTGAGTGGCCCATTTGAAGGCCAAAAAGAGCTGATTCCCTGCTGTGAAAGAAAATGTTCTACTAGGTGGTGACTTGACACATCTGATCATCAGTGGCAGAATCATAGGCCCCTTTCCTAAACTCTCCATGCAAGCACAGATTCACCCAGGCACGCCACTGTCCCCACCACAATTCACATATACTCCATCACACTCACACACACACTCACCCCACACCATTCACATATACTTCTTCACACACACACACACACACACACACACACATGCACATATAGACACACCCACTCACCACAAACACCCTCACACCCTCTATCTCACAGGTACACACAACACAGACATACCCACTCACCCCACCCCACACCCCCCATTCATATCTACTCCCTCACATTCAGACACACACATGTGCACACATACCTCCTCACATTCTCTTACACACAGAGGTAAGTGCACATGCACATATCTCCACTGACACACCCATGCCATAACGCTCACACACACCTATACACACACATACACACACATGTATGCACCTTTCTTCATGCATACTAATTCAGTGACCAAGAGTAGCTGGAACAAGTCAGTCACCAAATTTGTATTTTTGTATTTGTAGTTCACTCAAGTGAATCAACTTATATTTTATTGCATGGAATGAATAAATCCAAAAACATTTCTTATGCCCTTCAACATGCCTGTTATTGTGCTAAGTGCTGAGGATCCAAATTCCAAAGCAGAGACAGTCCTGTCCTCCAGGAGATCACATTCTAGTGGGAGAAACAGCTAAGGAGCCATGTCCAGGGAGGGGCACTTTGATGAAGACAGCTCCTGGGTGGGTGAATGGGACCATGGGGGGGGGGGAAGTGCAAGAGGTACAATCCATGTGGGAGCAATGGGAATTCACCTGATCATGGTTTGTGGTTCCCAAAGTAGGAGATGGGGGAAGCTTTCTTCAAATTGTGTTCAGAGAAAAGGAATTACTAATTAGGAGAGTGCCCTTCACTCTTACCCATGGAAGTTCCTCCAGAACCTGGTTTGGGGTGGAGGCTGTAAGGGAGGTAGCCTGAGAGGAAGCAATCTTGGTGAAAAACCATTCTAACATCTTTGCAGCCATCAGAGCCCAACACCTAGTTCATGACCAGCACATAATGAATTACATGACCAAAGAGGCAAGGCCACAAGCCTAGTTCTAACTGTAGGGTCTCTGAGACAAGGATCACAGAGGCCAACTTGTCCAACCTGTGTCCAAACAGGAATCCTTTCAGGGGTGGTGATGGGGTAAGGCAGAAATGCAAGAAGAATTTCCAAGCCTGAAAATGGAGAATGGAAGCATGAGATAGTCATGGTGGGGAGAGGGAAGGTGAACTTCAATTACCTAGACACTTGTTGGAGTTTTTGGTCCCAAATGGCTAATAATGGCATAACATCCTTAAAAATAATGTCATCCTTCCAAACATGAAAGAATCAACAAGGACAATTCCATTCTGAGTTTGCTATGACCCCATAAGGTCATAATTCACATAGAAATGTGAATTGGCTCCTTTCATCAAGATCTCTGGCTGACCTTGCTCATTCCCCATACTGATGCATTTGCACAGAGACATGTAAAAACCTGGGTTTCCTAGCTTAATCCTTGGATGTGGAGTCAGGCTAAATTCCCTTTGTGGTAGATTCCACCCCTTACTCCTCCACAGTTTTGCCTTCTGAACGTAAACAGAAAAGTTATGAGAGTTCTTTACTCTGCTAGTTCTTCAAGTAACTGAAGAAAACAAGCACACCTGCTGTCCTCTACCTTCTCTTCTCCAGGAGAAACACCTTGCCCAGTCCCTTTAAATGATCCCCATAAGGCAGGAGCTCAAGACTTTTGGTTATTGTGGCTGGCTGCCCTACCCTGGCCATTCTCCAACTTGTTAACCTCCTCCTTAAACTCTGCTCCCATAACTGAACAACACATGCCATGTGAAGTTTGACCAGGGCCTTCCATTCTCATTCTGTTCTGGATGTACTTCATGTAGACTCAGGCAGCATTCACTGGGGGCTCTTGGTCATCATTCTTGACCTTGAAGATCAGGGAAACCCTTTTACCTTCTTGTTTTCCCTTGAATTGAACAGATGTCTCTCTCTCCCTACTTTCCCCATCCCATTCCTGAGCATTTTACTTTCTTCTTTTGTTCCTCCCAAACCCAGTTTGACATGGATTCCAATGAAGTGTTATCTTTGTAACTTCAATACATCTTAGCCAGTTGATGGAGACCCTGTCCCCAGTGCTTTTAATATGATAAATGGCTAGAGGAAAAGCCAGAATGCTGTTGTGGTTGTTGATAAGTACTCTGGGGGCCAGGCTTCTGAATGATTGTCATCAACTAGCCAACTGTATCTTTTATATCAGGCAAGTCTTTAGACAATGGAACACTCAAGGGAGTCTTTGGCTGTCATTTTCCAGACCCACAATACAGGGGTGGGAAAATCTAACTGAACTGCAATTTACAGGCTTAGACACACCCAGGATGGGTCAGAAGCATGATTTTAGCCTGAGTTGCCATGACTCTGACGAAGTTCCTTCTAGCCACTCTACCACACTGCCTCTCATGCAGGCAGGAGGTGCAATGCATCAAAGCCGTGTTCTTGCCAAGCCCTAAGGAGGTCCTGATCTCAGAGATTCTGGTTTCTACAATCTTCTTTTTGTTGATTTCCTAACAAACCATTGGCAATAACCAGGTAACTCTCCTTTCAGCTTTTGCTCACCCATTTCTCCCTCTGTGTGTTGAAGGTGGGTGACTCATACTGTTGACACTATCTGGTAATTATCATTGTGTGTAGGCTTGGGCTTCATCAATGTCACTGTGACACTGTGGGTTAAGCCTGACCTGGGCAGCTGTTCCACAAAGTCCTCGGCAATGGGGCATCCAAAGGCATCCTACTGTCCCTTTTGTCTTCAATGGTGATATTAAGCCAGTCCCAGGTCAATCATCTGACTCATTGCTGACCCAGGCAAGCTAATTAAGTGGGCAGTCAAGCAGTACTAGCTTTTTTATTGCTCTGACCTAGAGAACTGCAATTTGTCTTTGTCCCAATCGCTGCCTCCCTTCCAAGGAACGCTCCCTGAGCCTATGACTGTGTGGCTAACCTCGGGGTCTCTGTAGCTACATAAATAGAAATATAAACATTCATGCATATGTGTACATGTTTACATAAACACATGCATGTCATCATGTAAAATCCATGTGCATTTACACAATGTATGTTTATAACACATGCACATTGTAAAACTTTCCATTGATTTGCTTCTATTTCATGGTCCTGATTTGTAGTGAAATTAACATCGCCCCTGGAACAAGTTCTAGAATGTTTCAGCCAGATGACTGGATTGTCATATGGGCTATACCATAACTCACATATTAATATGTAAAAATGACGCTTTTTAATAAAATGTGTCACTTTAATTTAGAGCCAGAGCAGATGATACGGGCAAATATTTTCCGACTCATTAGGCCCCAGGCCCGAGGAGCTAAATCCTTCTGATGACTCTTGTCCTCACGTTGTAATTCCGACACTTGAACATTCTGAAATTAACCAGGCCCATGCCACCCTTTATTGGCTCCATCAATGCAGATGCAAACACTTCCAGATCTTTTCCCAGGACTGGCTAAGGATTGGCAGGATAGAATAGAAGTAGGCAACAAATAGGCATTGAGGTTGTATTTTTCTGATTATAACTTGTTGCTTTCAGAGAAACTGAGAGCCCATGCATGTATCAGGAACATCATTATATCAATCAGGCAATTATGCCTGTGTCCCCTTCAGTATTTCCACAGTTGGCAACTTGTTCTATCTGATCAATCCCTTCACCAGTCCAGTGCCCATCATGACCCCTCCACAACAGAATAGCTTTGAGGAAATACTATGTTTAATAAATTGGAGAATCTTCTTTTTCAAGTATTAGTTACATAAATCTCAAAATTAAACCCCTTGTACTCCTGGGATTAAGTACATATTAAAAGTGCTAAATAAATAGTTGGTCTTTAAACATTTCTGTACCTGAAAAATTCATTCTCCTGCAGTCAGTCTAGGAATGGTCTTTCCAAACCTAGCCAGATTGGTCCTTGACCAAAAAACCCAGAACTCAGTTCAGTCCAATATCACAGGACCCACTCAGACATGGTCTTTGAGAGACACGTTCTCCTCATACTACGATGGGGGAGAGCAGAGAGAGATAGCAGTGCAAGGACAGGGTTTAGTTGGATGAGCAGGTGGGTAGTGGTCAGCCCTGGGAAGGTACCAGTGTCTGAGGAAGAGGAGCAAGGAAGGAACTGAATCTCAGCCTTCTGTGTCCCAGAAAGTTTGTAGGCATGTCCTGGGCTAAAAACAGATGGAAAACACAGCTTTACTTTTATGGAAGAGTGAGACCATGAGACTGTTCTCCACCATCCTCAGGAACTGTCATAGAAGGGGCACACCCACTCAACCAATTAGGAGTGCAAATCATATGCATTAAGAAACTCTATTTATATATACACACACTCATGCACACACACACACAGGACTTTTGCCAGGCCTGGATGCCGTGGCAGCTGAGGATCCCTTGAAGTGAGTGGGGATGCTCTCCACTGCAGAAGGTAGAAGGGGATGTGATCCAGTGCATGTGGACTGAGCTTGGCCTTGGTTCTGACAAGGACAAACTCTTCGTCAGAGGCTAGGCTGGCTTGTCATTCTTTTGATGTTGATTCTGCAGATCCATCCTTGTTAACTTCCCAATTCGAGTGGCTGCTTCTCCAGGGCAGGGATCACTTCCTTCTCTGGACTTGTATCCCCAGTACAGAGCACCTTATCAGAACTTAATGAAGGCATCTTGATTGATTGACTAATGCTTAGCCTAAAAAGGAGAAGTGGGGTGAGAGCTGGCTTCAAGTTAATTTGAGAATCCCACCTGGGATTAGATTTTATTTGACCCCAGAGGATAGAACTAGGAGCAATGCAGAGAAAATGTAGAAAGGCAATTTGGCACTTGGAGGGAAGAAAAGTTAATTGTAAAATTAGAGCTTCCCCCAAGTGCACAGAGCTTCCTTGAGTGGTTGTGAGTTCCCCATCCTAGGACCATCTTCAAACATCACTTCTCCAGGAGAGAAGTTGAATTCATCATCTACTGGAGTCTGAGAGTAGAATTCTGGGATTCTGACATTCTCTGAGTCCTCTTTTTATTGACTGAGTTTCCTTGGATAAGTTAACTCTTTATTAGCATCTTAAAAATGGGCATTGCTAATAATTCTTATAAATCACTTTTCAGAGCTCTGACAGGGGGGAACACTTTGTAAACCTTACAGAAATATTGAAATGTGAGAGCGTATCATAATGACAATTTTTTAAAGGGAAATGTCTATTTTATTCAGAGAACAATACTTTTTTTTATCATTCCTTCATTTATATGAATAATATAATATATTATATATAATATATATAATATAATAAAATATATTTATATTTTTATGTATACTCTCTCCTGAGAGAGTATACATCAGATGTATAGCATCAATAGCTTAATGGTCAGGTACTGCTTTAGGAAACTGATCGATAAGGTTCCCTCTTCCTCTCATAAGTCTTTCTGTTTCCCGATATTTCAACCTCATATCAGCCTTTTCAACTTCCAGCTGAAGGATCGCCATGGTTCTTTCATAATTCTTTTCAGGAGGGTCATAGACATAAGGAGCAATCCACCTGGTTATAGGATGCTTGAAGTACTCCCAGTGCTCTGGGACGTAGCCCTCTGGGATTTCTGCTAATTCAACTTCACCAATCAACGAACATATTCACCAATGTTATGCCAATAGTTACTGGAATTCTGGTCAACAATACATAAAATCTCAACAACTTCAAAAATCTCTTGTCATAAAATTCAGAAGGTTTGATGAACGTTTTCTTCCCACGGCCTCCACTATGTCGGACTGGAGCCACGGCGCCCGCGCCCGGGGCCGCTCCGGCTGGCTCAGCAAGCCGCAGAGGCTCAGCTGTGGCTAGAGCCCACGGCGGGTCAGGGCCAGGCCGGCTCCCGTTGCCACCGACGCTGAAGCCCGCAGCAAGAGGCTCATCACCACCATGGCCACGCCCGGCTTTCAGTCAGCCATAATGACAATTTAAATAATAAGTTATTGATGATGAAATTGGAAAAGAAAAACATGAGGGAATGAGCTTATAATGTTGTTGATGTAGAGAAAGGCTGAGGATACTCATGAGAGTCCAAGCTAGCACTTTTTCTGAAACTTCAGATCTTATAGTTGCCCAGGAAACTGAAGGGTCAGGTGATTTTCCCATAGTCACACAACCAATATGAACTGGAGGGGGGGACTTGAACCCAGACCTTCCAGATTCCAAGACATGTTCTCTTTTATGTCAGGCTCCCTCTCAAACTGGGAACAACAGATCAAGATAGTTTCTAAGCAACGTTCTACCAGTGTATGTAGGAAGTGAATGAAATGAAACACCCACCAACATCATCCTATGAAACCTTATCTTGGCCTCAGCCTGGAGGTGACCCAGTGTTCTCATTGCCTGCGACAGAAGAGCCTGTTCCTAAGTCAGTCATTCAAGTCAAGTTGGAAGGCCTCAGATGACAGGCAAAGCCCTGGACAGTCTGCCTGCTGGCAAGGGACCAGCCTAAGGAAGTGTAGATAAATTCAACCAAAGTTCCTGCAAGTTTTTGGCTGTGGATACTCTGGCCTCATACTGAGTCATATGCACTACTGGTATATACATGTACACATACACATACACATACATGCACATATACATATACACACAGTACCTATACACAGGTATGCACGCACACATGTACATGTGCACAGACATGTACATGTACACAGGTATATACGTGCACACAGACATATAAATACACATGTGTGTGCAACAACATACATGCCCATGCACCTGTACATGTGTGCAGTATGCATGTAAGTTTATCATATTGTGTGTTTTATGTGTATATACATGTGTATATGTGCATTGCATTGTGTGTATATGCATGTATATAAACAAATATGTCTGTGTGTATGTGTATATGCATGTACACATATACATATATGTATATTTATGTGTACACCCACATATAAATATGCATATATGCATACATTATATCTATATATATCTATCTGGCTATCCATCCATCCATCCATCCATCCATCTATCTATCTATCTATCTATCTATCGATCTATCGATCTATCGATCTATCGATCTAATCTATTGATCTTTGAAGGGTGGAAATTCCCAAGATAACATATTGTGACTTGACATTGTGGCTTAGTGTGGGTTGATCCAGGCCAATGAGGACATCCTTACAGCATGATTGGATTTGTCTTCCCTTTTTGATAGGTTATACAAAGCAAACCCAAGTATTCACTGTCAACCTAGCAAATGGATCTTTGAAAGCCTCTTTTCAATCATGTGTGACTGGGGGATTGATATTACATGAGGATGACAATGTTTCTAATTGGCCAAGGAACACAAATGATTGATTACTCAGAAGGCAGTGATCAGAATTGAGGACCCCAGTTTCCTGGGTCTCTTTTTCTATCCACAAGAGAGGTCTAGGCTGCTGGAAGCAGCCCGTTTGGGAGAAGGGTGGTGGCTGCCTCATGTCCCATGTGTCCATATACTCACGACATCTGTTTCCATTTCTTTCCTTCTCTCAGGTGAGTTATTATTTCAAGAGGAGAGCTTGCAGGTGACTGTGTGACTCTGAAAAATGTGTCAGAATTTTCACTGGTGACTGAAGGTGATAGAAGTGGAGGAGCAGGAGCTAATGATGCAGGAAGCCCTTCCAGATGCACAGAGAAAGGTAGGCACTCTGGGATGCCAATGGTTGTGAACCTTTTTGACTGAGAGGAGTTGGCAGGAGGCAACTGGGTGCTTACAAACCAATAATATTCCAAACATTTCCTCTAACACCTATTAGACATGTGATCACAGGCAAGTGACTTAATTGCTAACTGACTCAGTTTCCTCAGCTGCAAATGAGGATAATAATATTGTTGGTTCCCAAGAGGTGCAGATGTTAGGATCATTCTAATCCTACAAGGTGGAAGCTTATTTAGTGATGACCAAAGTTGAATTAAATATCATTTTATCCCCCTGAGAAGGTTCATCTAGATTGCAACAAGATTCCAGAAGCAATTGTTCACATAAATTTAATTTCTGCCCCCACCCCACATACATTCCTAAATATACTTTTTCTGCCATTATCTAGTAGCACCAACTGTCTTCTCTGGATTCAACTGGCATCTGAAGTTGCCAAGCTGTGGCATATCAATGAATGTTTCCCTTCTTTTTTCTTAAATCAAGTCCACCATTACTAGGATAACATCCATGAATATTGCTACTCTTCCATTCTGGACACAAGGGACTGGGGTGAATGAGTGAAGATTGGGAGATTTTGCTGGCTACATTCTTTATGGATGAGATGTGCATTGTCTAAGCTCTCCCTTTCAGAGCAGCAGGTCCTATGGAGAGCTGTAGCCTTCATGGGGAGCCTGGGATGACTGCTACAAGTTCATGATCTTTTCCTTCCCAACCAGCAGACATAGCTGAGGTTCACAGCAATGCAGAGTGTGATTAGGGTGGGCTAAGAAGGAGGCTGGATGCTTTCACAGGCTCTTGGCACCAAGCTCACTCCCTTTATTCTCCCTCCAAACTCCCTCTCATTATTCCCACATGGTTCTGGGTAAAAGGGGTCTGGTTAGTTGCAGTTGCTTATGGAGAGATTGGTTTTCTCCTGCTCCAGGCTCTTCTGTAACATCTCACCCCAAACCCTTCTTTTTTATTCTGTATGGACCAGTCCAGTCTGAAGGAAGATAATACCCAAGAGAGTGCCCATCTATAGGGTATGGAGTAGAAGATGGTGTCCATGCATTCCAGCTTGCTCCTGACCCAGACTCTTAGCATTCCCTGGAGACCCAATCAAACCATCCCACTATCCTGAGACTGTACACTCCTTGAGGGAAGACACTTACATTTTCAGTCTTTGTATCTTTGGGTCCAAGCTCAGAGCATGGCACCTATAGGTGGGATAGAAGAGGCCCAGAATGTGCCTGTTAAAATTCTGCCTCTGATACATACTGCAAGGCTGACTCCCCACAGATAATTTAACTTTCTTGACCTCAGTTTCCTCATCTGTAAAAATGAAAGGATTGGACTGGTGTCTTCTCTCTCTTCCATATGTCAAACTAGGATCCTATGTATTACCTTGGCTAAGTCTTACTCAATCTTCCTGGCTCAATTTTCTCATTAAAAAAATGGAGATGTGGGACTCTATGCATTCAAAAGTTTCTTCCAGCTAAAAATTAATGGGGGAGGGGGGAAATGGTACTTTAAGAAATGATGGTGAAAAAGGAATGCCTTTTTGAGTTCATCTTATGAACACAGTCACCTTCTGGTCTGCAACAGTCATCAAGCCTTGGATTTCAACCCAATCTGATGAATATTTCCCAAGTGCATACAGTGGACAGTCCCTGGTGTTAGGTACTGGGTCAGAAATTTTTTTTATAAAAAATAGCAGCCCTTGTACTCATCAAGCTTATGATATAATGAGAGAAAGACACTGACACTGATTATTTTTTTAAATACACCATGATAATACTGGATAAATGGGAGAGACTGACCAGAGAACAATTCATGAAGGAAAAAAGTGGACCACAACCTATGTATCAATAGCATGATGAAGCCACCAGGAAAGCTTACTGGGGTAGTGCCACAGGAACAGGAGGCAAGGTACAGGTTGGCCTAGATGACTTCTCAAGTCTCCCCCATGTTTATTGTTGCTTGTTGTTCAGTCATGTTCAACTCTTCCTGAGCACTTACACTAAGGCAGAGAAGCCCCTTCAGACTGCTTCCTTCTTGGGACCTTTGGGGCACCATCATCTAATGATCACCTCCTCTCTTCCATTTGACTGAAGGATGGAATGGAGCCAGCTCTCTAGACGAGGCTTTTGCTTTTGCTTTTTCGGTTTTTCCTTTTACTTTGTATCCCCAGCTTCTAATATAGTGTCTGGCATCTACTAAGTGCCCCCTAAATTCTTCTTGACTGATGAATTGAAGGGTTATGGCTTCCTTACTTGGGCTTGGGCTGACTCCACTTCCAAGTTACATATCACCAGAAGTCCATGTGTTAAGAGGCCACACAGCAATGCCTGCTACTTCTTCTATGGTCTTCAAGTAACAGGAGCCATCCGCTTGTGTCCTTTAGACCAGGTGAACCGAAAGTCAAGGAAGAGCTCTTTAAGAAGAAAATACAGCAAAATTATTTTTTTCCCCCTCTTGCTAGGAATGGGCGGAAGGAAAGGTAGAATTCACTCTGGTATCTTTCAACAAAAGATATAGACAACTCAGCCAAATGACAAATTTACACACACACACACACACACACACACACACACAGAGTCCTATTATAAAAGGTCAAAGTTAAGCTAATGGAAGTCTAAGTGACAACATCCCAGGCCAAAGATTGCAGAGTGCAGGGCTCTTGCCTCACAGCCACTCATGAATACTGATTGTTTGAGGAAGGGGAAGAGGCCATTGATGACTCATTCTCTGGACTAATTGCTTGTCGAGAAGAAAAGCTATTGTAAACCATTCCCTTTGGGGAATGTTTCCTCTTAACTACAGAAAATTTAATATGAAAGCAAAAGGCAAGTCTCAAAAAGTGTTCTTTAAAATACCTGGCAGGTCTGGAATGTGTGTGGGGGGACTCTCTGGTAGTTTGTTTATGGAGGCAAAATTGATTAACTGGGGCATTGCTTTTATCCTTTGTATAAATGATACAGCATTATTTGAATTCTTCACGTACAGAGCCAAAGGAGTTTCCTGTGTCACATAAATGGACCAAAGGGATAAGAAAGATTTTAAAAACAATGACAACCAAAAAAAGACCCAGAGAACTCATGGCCCAGAGGGCAGAGACAGGAGACAGACTTGAGCTTGATCTAAGGGCAAACTCCCTACTATTTCAAGGAATCCCAAAGCTGGAAGGGCTGCCTTAGGAGGCAGGATGAAATCCTTAGGCCTGGATGTCTTAAGCTGAGTGATACCAGGAAGCAGCCTGACACAACATCAAGGGTGCTAGATTGGGAATCTGGCTTTCGGAGCCTCAGTTGTCTTGCCTGTTAAATGAGAAGATTCGAGCAGATGGTCTCTGATATCCTTTCTAGCTTCTAGATTTTTGATCCTAAGACTTTGTCAGGGATACTATAGAGTCCATTCCTATTCTGTCAATCAACAAGAATTTATTAAGCACCTTGTATGGGCCAAACACTGGAACAGGAATGCAAAGACAAGTATGAAGCCAGCTGGTTCTTCAAGGAGAATGCATTCTCTCACCTGCCTGGTGATTATTTCTCCCAGACAGTTATTTCAGGAAAAGCCCCAGTCAAGCTTTATCTCAATACAAATTCTTCAGACTCTGTCCATAATCTAGCAAATGGTCCAGAACCATGCCCTCCACATTCTTCCCTCTGCCGGGGG